>VSTD030001417.1:0-13201 GCA_008808055.3 Sporobolus alterniflorus | reverse complement strand
CGTTGGTGCAGGTCGGCCAGCCTGGCCGCAATAGTCGTTCATTCGTCAGCAAGCTCACCTCATTGCCGTGCGGCTTCTCGTTCGAAGTCATTCAGTAGGACGCGTCGTCATTCCTCCTGGTGAGCCGTTAGTTGCTCAGGGAGGGGTGTTGGTGTCGCGGTCCGCTGCGGCCTCATTGGTACGGTCTCCTCCGGTGGCGGCATAGTCGTGATGGGGACGGTGGACATCACCATGTGGCACGCAATCATGAGAGGGGAGCCAGAGCTCTCCCCCTCGCTCAAGGCTGAATCATCCTCGCTGGGCGATTCCTCGAGGATGGCATGCAGCAATGGTGACCCGCTGAGGGCCATGCCCCTGACTACAGCGCCAGAGTCGCCCCTCTCTGGCGACGGGCTCAAGTTGTCGAAGCGGTCGATGATGAACTCAAGATCTTTGAAGTGGATGGTCGATGTCCTGAGTGAGCTTGACCCCGAAAAAAGTGGGTGTCGCCGGTGGTGATGGTGGGTTTACGTAGATGAGGGAACCACATAACGTCTAGAGGAAAAGCACGCTGCAAATCTCCCTTCCTGGTGCACCAACTGTCAGTGTTTTTTACACCGGTAAGAAAATGGTGGTAAAGATCACACGTTCCAGTTCTGAGATGGTCTTATGAACTACAAAACACACTATGATCTATCCTGGTTCATGCCTCTCCTTCGAGGTAATAGCCCTACGTCCAACAGTTTGATATTGAAGATGAATAGATGTTACAATGGGGTGAGTAGAGAGCTCGAGAAGTTTGTGTGGTAAAGGGAGAAATGATTTTGTACCCCCTGCCTGAAGGGTAGGAGGCCTTTTATAGACCGTCGCAGCGGTCGGATAACTATGAACTAATTACTTTTACATCCAAGAGGAGATTTACATGACTAGTGGGGCCTAAACTTAAGAATGTCGGTTTGTAGAGGTCGGTTGGAGCTTCCATGGCATTCTCATTGGTTCCAAGGTGTTCTTACTGTCGAGGTGGATGATGCTCGAGAAGGTTCCTAGAGACGCTTCGTGGTGTTGACCTGACTTGGTTGCTAAGTCTTCTCACACTGGGGTTGATGTGGATGGGCTAGCCTGCCCCCTACACCGTCCTACGACCTACAACCGTCAGACGAGGGGACATAGCTTCCTGTCAGCCATCGTCTTGTCCCATCATGTAGTAGTGGGTGGTGGCGCTTTACTGGGGGTTGCGAAGCCCCCGGGTTTGGATATTTGTGGAGGTATTGACCACCTAGGTACCTGTGTCAATAGAGTTTTGCACGGAGCGCATTGCTTTTACCAGGATATGTTTACCTTATGTTGGAATTATTATGGTGTGTATGCGTGTATCCCTAGTTGAGCTGCCATTTCAGACGGTGATGGGATGCATCCCAGCACTCGAGTGTATGCTATCAGGTACGCGTGGGCTCTTGCAGACACGTCCTATTTTGTTAGCTAGTGAGTGCTACCGTCCCCCAAAGTCCTGATGCTGGTCGTGCTTATCCGGTAGCGGAAGCCCATGGGAGGGGTGATTAGATGCCCAGGTCCCTCCTGGATCGGGATTGGAGAGGGGCCGGGCGGATAGGTAGTGAAATCCTATCCGCCCCTGTCTAACGCGGCGGGGTGAAATCGACGATGTGGATTACTCCTAGGATTAGTTTATTTTTAGGTTGCCCCCTCCTCTTTAGTTTGGAGTGGTAGTGCCTTATTCGGTACGGGGTGTATGGTTCCCCAGCTGTTTACCACTGGAGGGAATCGATCGTATCAAGAATTTTGGGCCGTAACCAACGGCCTGCAGTACCCGGGGTATTTTACCCCGACAAATTTGATTCAAAGCACTTGGAAGTAGGAAGCTTCTCATTACATCCAGTTACCAAACAAACTTGCTCAAAGTGATTTGGGGTTCAGAAATAAGAGTTCCTTGCTTTACTTTAATATTTCTTTTGAAATTATTTGGATTTGACTTTGGTTTAATTATAATTTGGTCAATTAATGGTTTTGATTCTTGATTAAGACTTTAATGAAGATGATTAGGAAGTTCGTAACACGGGGTGTTACACTTGGTCTTCCAAGCTACAACACATTGTTTCCCGCTCTAGTGCTGAAGCAGAATATCGTGGAGTTGCCAACGTCGTTGCTGAAGCTTCTTGGTTGCATCAGTTACTTGAAGAACTTCAGTTGCCACCCCACTGAGCTACTATTGTTTACTGCAACAACATAAGTGCAGTTTATCTCTCAACCAACCCGGTGCAACATCATCACACCAAACACATCGAGATTGACTTGCACTTCATCCGTGAGACAAGGTTGCTGCCGGAGCCATTCGAGTTTTTCATGTACCCACTACCGCCCAATACACGGATATCTTCACCAAGGGGCTTCCATCATCGATCTTCGTAGAATTTTGCTCCAGTCTAAACGTTCTATATTGTGGCTAACGTTCAAACTACGAGAGAGTGTTAGACTCATATTGTATGTGGCATGCATGGCCTTGGGCCATGTGCCCATGTAAACCCAGCTTAGCAGCGGGATTAGGGTTTGTCGTGATGGCTCCTTTCTATATGTATTAGTCCTCTGACACTCAATCAATCAATCAACTAATCATCCCCAAATCCTGCCTACCAGCTAGAACTGCTCATTACACGTAACGAAGGCTGTCTTCAATCTATGCCCATCGTCATTATGCGCACCCCAACTCACCCACTTATACACTGTTGTTTTTAGAGAAAAATATGTATTAATATTGCAGCCTCAACATTCATACGTTGTTAATCAAATGCCTGAGTGTTCTTTCAAGAAAAATCTTCGTTGATGGTTTGATAGAAAGTTTTACTGCCGCGTCTGGCATCGTTATTTGGTCCATTTTCTGTTCGTGGTATGCCCGTAAGCCGTTGTGACGAAGCATTAATTGAGTGGTAGTCAGCCAGATGATCCATTACCGGACGGATCTTGTCTGCAACTGTGTAGGTTGACGTTCAAGGTTTTTTGCAATTTACTATTTTCTTTACAGCACATATTTAATAATTTGATGTTAGTGTTTTTTCATTGTGGTAGAATAAAGTGAGTTACCCATAAAATTAGAGGCTGATCTTCGGGCAGGGGGGGGGCATGCACCCCAAAACTTTTTTTATGCCAGTAATTCTTTCCTAATATTGCTTGAATTTTGATGGCTCATATTCCTTTGCATCCCCATTGAATTAGATCCGCCACTAAAAATTAGTCATTGTGTTACTATTATAAGGGGTGGATCATATGTTACAAGGAAATCATGAGGTAAGCTAAAATTCTAATTATGGTGTACTATGGTATATGCAAATTTCAGTTCTCTGCCAGTTTCACCATTTTGCGGATCCATTATTAGCATTTATTTATTTTCTTTTTAGAGTAAAATTAATTAGCGGTCATCAAACTTGTCGCAGGTTGCTACCTGGTTCCGTGAACTTTGAAACTTTATAACAGAGAGCCATATCAAACTTATTAATTGTGCCATACTACAGGCTCAAAAATGATGACCAAACTAACATTCTCTGCTTTGCGACTTGAATACTTGATCTCTCCATATATTGGTAAGTCATGTTTGTTCATGCACCAAGTAGGAGGGAAGAAGTTCATATACATGCATTTTATTTCGATATGTGAGATCGACGTACACAATCACAGAAAGTACGACAGCGCTGTATAGCCGCGCGCGCACATGTTACATTACATGCATGCATGATGAGCGATCGAGAAAGGGGTCACATCAACGTCGTGGTGGTTGGCAGCGGGGGCGGCATGACAACGCAACGGAGGCGCTGAACGGGGGTACTGATTCTGGCGCCGGCGGAGGAGGCGTGTGGCGGCCCAGAAGCTTTCTTGCGCGACATCGCATGCCGGCGAGATCATCATCTACGTATATGAGGAAGAAGATACAGATATAGAGAGAATATATACCCGGTTATTTCACAGCTTGTTGAAGCTATAACCTAGCTAGCTAGAATTACAAAGGCTACGGATGGAAATCATGATATGAAGAAATTACGGACCTAGTGTTGTTCGAGCCTCCGACGAATTCAGAGACGAACCGAGGACAAGCAGCAACAAGACGACCATGAGCAGAGATGATTTTCTTGAGCGCCACATTATTGGCACACTACGTACTCTTAGAACGATGGTCTGGTGATCTTGGAGATCGATTGATCTTGGGCTATTGAACTGGGAGATCGAGGGATTCGCTCGCCTGCTACCGTATTTATAGGCGCGCCGTCCAGGGCCGGGAACCACTGCGCTTGTCAAGATTAATTAACTCTCGGCACGGGCACCGACGCTGTGTTTTGATGCCCCTGACAATCTAGAGAAGAGAGGGCACGTACTCCGATCCAATGCACGCGCGCAGGCAGCTACTAGCTAGCAGCGCAGATCAAATTGTGTTGCATGGCATCAAAACCACCGATCCATCCAGGTTACAGTAACTGTGAGTTAATGACTTACATTATGAACGGTGATTAATTTTTTGGTCATAAAGAATTTTAAATTAATTTAATTTCTCTATATTTATAACTGATCAATATTTATGGACACATGAGTTAATAGACCGCATTATGTCCTGCGACTACTCGATGGGTCGGAAAGATATACTTAAATTTATTTATTACTTTATGATCATATTTTTTACATTATACTCACTCCACTGTACAAATATGTCATTTTAGTATTTGATCAAGAGTGTACAAATATTAGTCAGTTCTGAGTTCCAAAGCGCCGCACCGTGGTTTTCCTGTTTTCTCCCGAGTCACGAAGCATGCAAAATGGCAGAAAAAATATAGGGTGCAGGGCTACCATGATTAGAACTCAGCTGGCATCACTAGAAAACTGTATCGGTAACCAGTTGGGACACTAAAGTCATGTAGATAGGAAGTTCAATGAAACATATTTAATAACTCTTCGCTATGCATAATTCAGTCCAAAGCAACTAATATTTATACACCGGATGAAGTATATTTTAAAATATTTTTTACTGTTAATAAGATATAGTCAACAAAGGAATACAATAATATTATCATTTTAAATTTGATTATATTTTAATTAAATTATAAAAATATAAAATATTTTAAAATTTAAGGAGTAGGGTTATCAACTACTCCGTAGTATAAAGGAAGACCACGCCTTATGTGTCTTTACATGGTAATTACGCTGCTTTGAAGCGGCACTGTGGCACACGAGCCCATGTGCGATGATCCAAGGAGATTTACATATATGAGATTTCCTTCGTTTTCACTCACTTTCACATGCATGGGGTTAATCAACTGACATGATGAGAAGACTTTCATCATTAACCTTAATCACTCCTCTAATCTCGAGACTAGTAGCTTCTCTCCCAGCACGGACTTTCATGTTGGCCGAGAGGTTATGGCAGTGACGTATCGGTGCGTGCGCGCGATAGAACCTAGATCCATGCCCAGGATAAAGCAGAGGCTTGCGAATGAAGCAGATTCGCCTTGTCGCGTCATTTATCAGCGGGATGCTCGCGCTCTGCCTGTGCAGGCACCATCGAAGATACAAGGTCCCATTTGATTGGATTGGAGTCAGGGGAGCATTATTTCTGTTTTTCTTTGTTCATTATTCATCACTGCAGTTTGTTTGGACAACTTGCTCCACCATTCATTTGTGAACCTTCCATGGAATAATATAAAACATGCCGTGGAACAACGAATTTTTACCAACATTGAATTTTCATTGCTGGAACGATGATTTGATTTTTCACCATTGGATTAATACAAAAGATCCATTCTTACAAAGTCTTAAAAATAGTTCCGTTTCTAGAATTAGAGTCCAAAAGAGGCCCGATTTGCTATTGCCTCATCAATTATCAACAGGATGACGAATTTCCATAAATGGAGTAATGAATGTTCAATAATAAAAATATAGTTGATGTTTGTATAATATAACAATACTTTTCAACTAGTAGACCAATGTATTTCCAACAATGGAACACTTGAATTATAATATTGGAACATTAGGTTTCATCGTGTAACAATAAAAATTATATAATATGCAATATTTTAAAATTCCAGGAAATTAATATAATAGAATTTCCCAGTTATTAAAATGTAACTTGGTTTATGTCAAGAATTATGGAAGAAACATAGATCTCCATTGGGTAACCTAATAAGCAAGTTGGGCTGGCGAGCTTGAACATTTTTTGGGCCAAACAAGTGACTCTGTACCCAGAAACACGGCAGGCCACAACCCTGTTATTATAAGCACTTGAATAGTTCCACAAAAGAAAAGCAAGATCAAACAGTTTGGATGATAAAAGATATTAGCCACAAATTCTATTGCTAAAGTCGGTGAAAATCTCTATGACAATTATCTTCATCTTGCGACATACCGTTACGGGTGCCTCCTTATCTTGGTCATGCCATTCTATCTGAGCCCATGACCGAAACTAATGAGTACATCAGAATAAAACCTGCAAGAAAGATTTGATAGGGGATTTGTCAAAAACCACATCGTTTCTACTTAGCCATATTGCCCAGCAAAAAATCGACACACCCACTAAGACTTGTCTTTTCAATTTTCCCTCAAACTGATTCAACCATGTGCCAAATAAGTGACCGTACACTCCGTGGTGGAGCAATGTTAAAGCCACAAGCAGAAGACCCCGGCCCACATAAAATTTAGATAGTTACACTGAAAGAAAAGGTGTTTTATCATCTCATTCTCATGGCAAAGGCAACATTGCTTACCCCCATTCCAATTTCTCTTTGCCAAATTGTCTTTCGTCAAGACTACCTCCTTGTATAAATACCATATAAATGTTTTTATTTTCAGCGAGATCTTTAGTTTCCATATTAAGGTATTCCTAATAATTGCCCCATTGCTAATCAAAGCAAGATACATTGAGTGAACAGAGGATTTACCATTTTGATGAAGGTTCCATCAGAACACACCATTTTGGCTGTTCAAGTGGACCTGTATAATCCTATGAACCAAGTTGTACCACATAACTAAGTTATTTTCGGTCAATTGTCTTTGAAACGAGATATTTAATGGTACCCTGCTAAGAACCTTTTCTACTGTATCACTCTTTCTTCTTACAATATTATAAAGTGATGGGTATTGATTTTGAATGCACGATTTCCTATCCACTTGTCCTCCCAGAACCTAATTTCTGACCCATTATTCAACTGGAAAGAACCAAATCATAGAAATTTTTTCTTGACCTTCATCAACCCAGTCCAGAAATGTGAATCCCCAGGTTTTCTCTCCACCTTTCCAATCATTTGTTTAGATAAATATTTGTTTCGCAAAATCCTTTGCCACAAGTCATCCTCATTGATAAGCTTAAACAACCACTTACTCAAAAGACATTCATACTGTATTTCTAAGTTTTGTATCTCTAAGCCCCCTTGGTCTTTTGGTTGGCACATGATACTCCATTTGGTTAATCTATATTTTTTCTTTTGGCTGTCATGCTGCCAGAAAAACCTAAATCTAAAGTAATCAATTTTTTCAAGAACCCCCTTCAGAACTTCAAAGAAAGAAAGCATAAATATGGGTAAACTTGACAGTACAGAGTTGATTAGCACTAGCCTACCTCCAACTGACAAATATTTCCCTTTCCAACTGCTTAATTTCTTTTCAATTCTCTCCTCTATTTGCTCCCAATCCTTATTGCTTAATTTTCTGTAATGCATGGGGATTCCTAAGTAACAAAAGGGATAAGTTCCTATTTGATTTCCAAAAAGTTGTTCATACTGACGTTCTTCATCTTTTGCCCACCCAAAGTAGAAAATTTCACTTTTATGGAAATTACTTTTTAAACCCGACATTTGCTCAAAAGTACTTAACAAGAGCTTTATGTTTTGCGCCTGGTTTATGTTACGTTCCATGAAAAGTATCATATTATCTGCATATTGCAGTATAGATAAGCCATCATCAGTTAGCTCTGAGATCACACCCTTTGCTTGTCCTTCTGATTTAGCTCTGTTAATTATGACCGCCAGCATGTCAACTACAATATTAAAAAGTATAGGTGATAGTGGGGTCACCTTGTCTAACCATTTTTAGTCTAAAAATTTTGACCTACTATATCGTTAACTTTTATACCCACATGCCCCCTTCCATAAAAGAAGTCACCCATTTGCACCAAGTAGGTGAAAAGCCTTTCATTCGGAGGGTTTATTGTATAAAGTTCCAATTTAGTTTGTCCTAAGCCTTCTCGAAATCAATTTTTAAGATTACCCCACTTTGTTTTTTTCCTATGCATTTCATGAAGTGTCTCATGTAGAACAATTACCCCCTCCATTATATTACGACATGATATAAAATCTGTTTGGGAAGGACTAATAACCTTTTGAGCAACTTGAGAGATCCTGTTAGTAGCCACTTTAGTAAAAAAATTGAAGATTATATTCAACAGACATATGGATCTATACTATTTTATATGTGTTGTTTCTCTACATTTTGGTAGTAAAATTATTGTACCAAAGTTGAGGCTATATAAAGGGAGATTCCTCTTATGGAACTCAACAAACATAGCCATCAAGTCATTTTTGATTATATCCCAACATGCTTGGTAGAACTCAGCAAGGAAACAATCTGGACCTGGGGCTTTGTTATGTTCCATTTGGAAAACCACTTCTCTCACTTCCTCATCCGTAAAGGAATGGATCAATAGGTTATTTTACATCTCCATCACTTGATTAATGTCCTCCACTCGTGCTTCATCTAGGGTACAAGAACTACCCAATGGTGCAGAGAACAAATCCTTGTAATAATTAGTTACATAACTGCTTAGTGCCTCTTCTCCTTCTATGACTATTTCATCATGTTGTAGCTGAAAATTCTGGTTTTCCTATGCTTCCCATTTGGTATTAGTTGAAAATATTTTGTGTTGGAATCGCCTTGAATGAGTTCCTTAACTTTTGACCGTTGGTACCACTTAATTTCTTCTTCTCTCAACATCTTAGCTAATCTATTATTTTGGTATTGTTTATAGTCTCTCTCATGAGAATCAAGAGGGCAAGTTTCTTCTTTTTTTTGTCAAGAGTGTCTAAAGTACTAGTTAATAACCCCGCATGATGCTATGGGGTTTCAAAATATCTTATATTTATGTAAATTCACATGTTGATTACAATTCAAGCAAAAGATAATCAAACTTAAAATGATAACATTATTACACTCCCTTGGTGACTGCATGGTACTAATAGAAAAACATTGTAAAATATATACTATAAGAAATAGGATCATGAAATAATAAATAAATTTAAGTATATTCTTCTGGCTCAGTGAGTTGTCGTAACCCATAATGTGACCCATTAGCTCACGTACCTATAACTTTTGATCTGTTGTAAATATAAACATATGCAAAGATAGAGCAAATTAAGCTGATTTAAAAATTCTTTATGGCCTAGAGAGTGGTCATAACCTATAATGTGGCACATTAGCTCGTGTGTCCATAACTCTTAATCTGTTATAAATATAAATATATGCAAATATAGACCAAATTAAGTTGATTTAAAAATTCTTTAAAACATATGCAAATGAGATCTTGTTTTGTCCATCTCGTCGCAAAGAACACAGAGGTGAAAACGGAATTTAACGTGTATTGGAAGTATAAACATATGCAAATATAGAGCAAATTAAGTTGATTTAAAAATTCTTCAAAACATATGCACGCGGGGTCTTGTTTTATTCATCTCGTCACGTAGAACACAATGGTGAAAACAAAATTTAAAATGGACATCATATGAGTTAGATTAAGCATTTTAAAGTTTTGTATTATTTAGTGGTGATGATTAGGTTGCTGAGGTGGATAGCTTGCATGTGCAGAGAATTGACTCATCTGATTTCATTTATATAGTTATAGTAGATTCAAGATCTCCTTCTTCTCATTTCTGTATTGATCACTCACATTTTTCGCCCAACCTCTAAGATACCGTCTCACCCTACGAATTTTCCCTTGCCACCTCTCCATTGGAGTATGACCATATGTAGTACTTGGCCATAATCCCCTTATCATGTCAATGAAGCACTCACGTAACAACCAGCCTAATTCAAATTTGAACATGGGTTGTGTATGTACATTTGTTGGATCACCTGTGCTTAATAATAAGGGAGTATGGTCAGATATATCTCTAGTCAAGACTCTAACTATGGAAAGAGGGAATCTCTCCTCCCATTCGGTAGTTATAAGGATTCGGTTTAGTTTCTCAAAGGTTTGCGATTCTAAGTTGTTTGCCCATGTGAATTTACGACCAGTCATTTCAATCTTTCTAAGATTCAACCCATCAATTACTGCATTAAATAAGAAAGGTCATCTAGCATTGTAATTTGGGTTATTTTTCTCAGAAGGGTGCCTTAAAATGTCATAATCACCACCCATGATGAGTGGAAGTTCTTCATGGCTACACATATGCACCAACTCAGCAAGAAAATTCTCTTTGTGGCCAGCTTGTGCCGGCCCATAAACAGCCAACAATGCCCACTTAAAATCATCCGACTTATTGCATAACTTCTTTAATATAAAACTCCCCTTCATCGATAGAGCCTATGTCAAAGAGCTGCTGATCGACACCTAACAACATTCCCCCATACCTGCCATGAGGAGCTTTACTATGCCATAGGAAATATCTCCCCCCACAGGTTTTTGAGAGTTCTAGGCATAAAATCACTCCTACCCGTTTCCGATATGGCAATGAAACTTATATTATTTTCTTTTGTCAAGTCACTAACAAATTTATGCTTTTTTGGGTCTTTAAACCTGTTGCTGTTCCATAAGACACCTTTCATTTTAAACAGATTTTTTCCTTTTTTATTCTTCCTTTTCTTCGCTCTTGTAGTAGAGGTGGATGATGCTTTGAAAATTGGAGTAGTATTGCAATCTTTAGGATAAGCACTACCCAAATCCATCACTTCTTCTATAATCATTTTATCTACCTCCTCATTCTCAATCTCTTCCTTTTCTTCCAAATCAAAAATACTATCTAATTTATCTAAATTCGGTTTGCACGATACCCTATGCATTTCAACTTGTCTTATATTTGATAAAGACGAATCAATAGAAGTTTGGTCATGGCCTAAAGAAATTCCTACAGTATCTAAATTACTCAAAACCGTATCCTTGGATAATAGTAAAAAATATGATTGTGAATGTTCTTTGATACCTTTAAAGTCCAAGTTGCGTGCTGCCTTCATCCGCTCTGCACGCTCCAACGACGATTCATCCACCATTTTCGCTCTATGCTTGCTCCTTCTCCCCGGTGTTTCACTTTCAGGAATAGCTGCCATCACCACTTCATGCATAATAGGCGAAGGAGGTTCACTGTCAGGAGCATCACCCCCTGTGGTGACTTCATCTTCCACCTTCTCAGCTTCATGTTCATGGTCCTGCAGCAACTCTATTGCTGGGATATGGTAAAGCACAGTCTTCACATGATGGGGTGTAACACCCCATGTTATGGAAACCCTAATTAAATTTATTAGCAAATAATTAGGTCTGAATACAATCCTAAATCTAAAAGTGGAATTTAAAAATGAAGTTTAGAATTCAAACGATCACAAAATCAATCCAAATCCCATTTTCAAAGGAAATTCAAATTTCTGATCACTTTTTGCTGGAAATTTATTTTTCCTGGGAATAAGGTGTAACAAGGACCTTGTTAGCCTTTCCTCAAATTCTGAAGTTCCAAGAATTTTCAGTGAATTTCTAATTAAATTCTACCCATTGAAAGTTCTCTGAATTTTAATTCAAATTTCAATTCGAATATGGAGAAATTCCTATAAGGAAAGTTGATCCTTAATTCAAATGCTTTCCAACCATATTTTATTTCACATTTTTGGAGCAAGGGAAGGTACTTTTTGAATCAGTCAAAGTTGGGAGATTTTTGAATCCGTTTGAATCAGTGAATATTGTTGAATCCATTTTAAACCACGCCGCCCGGCACTGTCCTGGCCGTGCCCACCTGTCGGCACCCCGCCGCTGCGCTACCTCGCTTACCCCTCTCCCTCCTGCACCCCGCCGTTGACACTGAGCCCTCGACTCGTTCCCGGCCCCACTTGTCAGCCGCACCCGCACCGCGTCGGCCGCGCCCCGCCGCTCTCCCCTGTTGCACGACAGCGCCGCCGCCCACGCCTGATGGCCAGGGGGCGTTGCTGGCCGCCCCGTGCTGCTGACCGCCACGCCTGGGGGCCCCTCTCATCCTTCTCCCTCTGCCATGCGCCCACGCCCACAGCCCCCCCTCATTTTCCCCTCGCTGCCCCGCGCCACCGAGGCGCTTGAAAAGCTATCGGCTGCCACCTGCTCCCTCTTTTCACCGTTCTCCTCTCAACTGTGCCCGAGCTTGATCTCCTCCCCCCTTCTCCACTGCCTACATGTCCGCCTCATTGGCTCCCACCACCGGAGACCCCTCCTCCGCTCCGGTTCCCGTCCAAGCACCACCGCCTCCGCCGCTTCACGGTGAGACCCTCCCTTCCGCCACCGTTGTCCAAAATTGAGTCCGCCCTCACCTTCCCTCTTCCACACCGGCATAGCAGGGTCATGCCTCCATCGCCACCAGCCACCGGAGCTCTCTCCCTGCCAATGAATGTCGTTGTCCCAAGACTTCTCCACTGCCTCCACGCCTCACCGTCGTTCAGGTGAGCTCCGCCCCTGACCGCCTTGCCCGGCGCCCTCCCTATGGCCCCCATGAGCTCACCGATAGCACCTTGCCACCGGCCAGCTACCACCGAGCCGCCAGTGAGCGCGCCACCACGCCGTCGCGCACGCGCCGTTCCCGCACCACGGCCCACTTCCTCGACTGGACCAGGCCGCCAGGCTGAGGCCCAGCCAGCTTGTCAGCCGGCTGTGCATGGTAGGCCGCCACGCCCCATGGGCTGTAGCCCTGGGCCGGATCGGGCCCAACACTGTGCGTGGATTAAAAATTCATTTTTTGATTTATTTAATCCCAAAAATATTAGCAAACTTCTAGAATTCATATAAAACTGTAGAAATGCCCAAAAATTGCAAACTAAATTTCATTGGACTCCTCTTGGTCAGCTCTTCACAGTGGGCTTGACCAAATTCATTTTTTTGCAGTAATTCATTGTACAAATTTACAAGTACTCCAATACAAAGATAAATGTTTACAAATATCTCTACTTGCAAATATTCTGGATTTTTTGCATGCATGTTCATATCATAGTCACTAGTTCATGCAAAAATCTTCATAATTAT
>VSTD030001416.1:0-13201 GCA_008808055.3 Sporobolus alterniflorus | reverse complement strand
GCCTCTCCAACGGTCAAGCCTGTGGAAGCCGCACTATGCTTAGCCTAATTCCGCTGTTTGCTGCTATGTAATCTTTTCCAGACCCCCGGGTCATTATGTAAGGAATATTACTTGCTTATTTGAAATATTTTATCCGTTTATCATATTGTTGCCATGCGTGTGATTAAACATCCTGGGCACACGTATGGAGGCTTCAGTTCTGTGCTTTTTAGAACTGGGGTATGACAATAAACCATAGTGTGATTTGTAGTTCGTAAGACCACCTCAGAACATGAACGCGTGATCTTGACCACCCTGTATCTTGCCGGTGGAAAAAACACCAACCCATAGTGACCAATATCATAGCACTTGATATGCTTTAAGTCCTTCTTCACCTTCCCTTGTCTCTTGTCATGAGGAGACATGTATTTTTGTTGAGAGAAAGATCTAGTGATGGTTGTCTCTGACTCAAGCTTATTCACCATGTGATCATGATTATCTTGAGTTGGTTGCCCTAGAGCCTTTTCTTTCAACTTAATCATCTCAAGTTCAAGTCTTTTTACTTCTAACTTGAGTAGATCATTTTCTTCGGCTATGAGGTCATCACAAGAGTCTACATGAATTTTCTCAACAATTGATTGTTGACTTTGAGAGCAACAAACATTAGCGCAAACAAAATTAATGGAGTTGAGTGAGCATGTGCATTTTTATGTAGAAGATTGAAAGTGTTTTACCGATGTTACCACAACCTTGTGAGATACGTGTAGCATGACAAGTGCATCTTGTAGATTGTCATAAGAGCACTTGAGCACCTCATGGTCTTTTTTCATCTTTACATGCTTGCTAGTGAGCACTTCAAGTTGAGTCTTGAGATTAGCATTCTCCTCTTCTAGTGGATCTATACAAGAGGAAACATTAGTCGCACAAGCATACTCCTTTTCTAACTTTTCATGTTTATCAATTAAGGAGTTATGAGAGTGATTGAGTTTCTCATGCTCTTCATTTAGAGCCTTGAGCTCTTCAATCTTAATTTTGACAAGATAAGCAAGAAAGATATGATCAAAATCAAGAGGCTCTTTGAACTTCTTCTTCTTCTTGCCTTTGGCCATAAGGCATTTTCCATGGCTCTTGTAAGATAGAGAGATTGTTTGAGAAGTTGAATCTTCATTTAGTCGATGGCTCTTGCTTTTCTAAAGTTTTGAGGTTGCTGTCTTTGCCTGACCAGTCTGATCGGTTTATCCAACCGGTCTGACCGGTTTGGTCAGACAGTCACCATCAACTGAGTCTCGAGCTGCTGTGATCTCTGAAAACTTTTCTTTGACATCATTCCACAACAAGTGTGCATCTTCAAGGAATCCACATTCCTTGATAATCATATCTTCTACACTTGAACTCAAAGCTTTTGTTAGTAAATAGGTAGCTTGAGCATTTCATTGCATGCATTTGCCTTCCTCTTATGAGAAGTCATCCCAATCAAAATTGAAGGGACAAATGCTTGCATCGACAATGCTCAACAATAAAGGATCAAAAGCCTTTAGAGTGTCTAATATAGAATTGCACCAAGACAAGTAATTAGAACCATCAAGCAAAAGGAGTTCTTGAGATTTTTCATTTTTTCAACGACATCGTTCCTCACGGCGGTTAAGCTTGGATGTCAGGTTTGACTCTGATACCAATTGAAAGTTGCCTAGAAGGGAGTGAATAGGCAAAACCTGAATTTTACACACTTTAAAACCAATTGGACAGGTTGGACCGGTCTGACCGGTCTACCAAACTGGTATGAGTAAATTCAAACTGAATTCCCCAAACAGGCAGTCTAGTTCACAAGAGATAAGCAATGTACTCCTAGAAATATTAAGAGATAGATATACACAATGTCTACTAAACAATGGAACACAACACAAGATTTAAAGTGGAAGCACAAATGAACTAGAAACTAAAGCAGAAGGTAAACTGAAAGAGAGACACAATGATTTGTTTACTGAAGTTCGAAATTACCAACCCAGTGTCATATGGGAATTTCACGTTGAAGGTCCAAGGAGCCATGAGCCCACCCGAACGGATCTTGAGCGCTTCCTCCTACCTAACACACCTCTATCGACGTATTATCGTCAGATATTTGTGAGAGGATAGAGGAAAGCGCGACGATTACAAGTTCAATCTTAGATGAACACACAACGTGGTTTATACTGGTTCAGGCCCTCTGGAGAGTAATAATCATACGTCCAGTCTATCTTTGTTGATATGTAAATTTTTGGTACTAATTCCGATACCCTCGATGGAGCTCAGACTACTGATTTTATAATCTGGAGAACTGACTTATAGATATGACCAGTTTCTAACTCTGTTATAACTTATACAAACACGCATCGGATCAGAACTCTTATTCAAGCTGCATCCAGCCTCATGTGCAATCACAGATAATGGGGTATTTGAGGTCTCGTCGGACATGTATAATACCTAGCTACATGTCATACTTTTATGTTACTACTATAGTTTTACATTGGTCTTTCTCAAGATCGTTAGTTATAGATCGATCATGAACCAAATGTCACATTTTTGAAAAAAAAAATTGTTTTGCAAACAAAAAAAAATCATATTTTGCCAAGACTAACGTTCGGTTAAGCCGTAAAATACAAATTTTATAAGGTATAATAAATACGAAATAAACTTTTAAGACAAAAAAAACGAAAGCCCGTGCCTGAGCCATTCGTGCTCGGCACGGGCGCATCCGAGCGACGGTCCCTCGCCCGCCGCGACTCGGCACGGGTGATATGACTCTACTAACAGAACAGGATTCCAGGCTCGGTCGCGCACAGTACTGTGATGCGCCAGGAGCTCGAGTACGTGGCAGCTACGCGCAGCGCCCGTATTGCCGTGGAACGTTTCGCGGTCGGGACACGGGAGGCAACTGTTGCTCGCGGTCGCCGGCCGGCCCAATTCGGACGCCCACAGTCACAGGCGCACAGTCACACGCGCCCAGCCAGCTCCTGCTCCTTTCGATGGACGCGCGCAATTGCGGGGGCCCGGCCGGCGGCACGGCGCACCGAGGCCCACGTGCGCCAGCGAACGACCCGGCAGAGGCATGCACAGCACAGTGCCGGCCCTGCGCGCTTCGTGTAGTCACCTGTCGTCCCAGAGAGGAGAGGAGCCCCCACCCCGCGGTCGTCGCGTCTCTGTAGTTGAGGGACTGATGATCTTGGCACCGACCGGCGGCAAGATTCGGGTGCAGGAGCGGCGATGTAGACGACGTCACCGGCGATGGGAAAGAAACCCCACCACTTGCCGAACACGACGCGCGCATGGGCGCTTTGCTGCACGCGCGCGACGATGGCGCCAGCAACGGGCCGGCGCCATGGCGTGCGGCTGCGTACGTATGTATTCCGTCACGAGAGATTTCGGCAGACCATCGGGGGAACGTAATCCTCCCCCAAAATCCATATGGATTTTACTGGCAGGGGCACCACCAACAACGGCACTCCAGGTGCGGGGAACCGGCCTATTGTCGGAAGCAAAAACGACTTGCGGGACAAAAGCAGAGAGGACATAACTGCCAAAAACTTGTGATTCTTGTGTCGCCAATTTGCGGACACGGTTACCGCTTTCCTGCGCCTGGCTTTTCCCTCCAAAAAATCATCGCCGAGCACATGGCCAGCGGAAAAAGTTGTTCTTGTCGCACTTTCTTCTTCTTACCTGAGAGTCTGGGTGAAACTGAAAGCCAGATACTAATTTGTTAACTGTTTGTTTTTCCCCTCTATTATTTATTGAGAACCGGTAAACGAGCCCTTCTTCAGATATATTCATCCCGGTACCTGGCTAGTATTAGCCTGCAGTCATATGCAACAGCAACACGGAACCTTTTATGATGAACAACAACCCAACCAGAATGATGCAGCTAAAGAAAAGGACATATGCCGCTTTCATTCTATCGTAAAATAACTAATGGAATGACACACCGTTTTTATTTTATTTTTTATCAAAACAGGAGGAGCTAGACTCCTACTGATATTTTTTATTAAAAAAGTAAACAAAGGATAAATACAACAGAAGGAAAACTAGAAAAGAAAAAGGACCAAAAAACAGGGAAAACAGAGCACTAAGACTTAAACACCACTTTGCCCTGGTTCTATATCTGCATACCAGCTTGGCTTTGCTCTGTGAATAACAAGAGCAAATTCCTTCTTCAAAGTTGCTAAACATTTTGTAATCTGAGGGTCTTCAAAGCTGAAAATCCAAACATTTCTCTCATGCCAAATACTTCAACACATCAAGATTATGCTGTCCATGCCAAAAGGAATTCTTAAAGCTCTTTTGATATTTCTTGATGTCCGGCTTCAGCCATGTTGGGGAATTAACCCCAATCTGATTCCAACAATTCCTTGCAAAAGGGCATTTAAAGAAGAGATGCCTAAGTTTTTCTTGTTTGATCATTAAACATAACTCACAGTCATAAGACTCCAATGGCATATTTTTCCTCCTGAGTAGGTTTCTTGTGTTCAGTCTGTTTTTTAAATGTAACCAAAAGAATGACACATCATTACTACCACTAGTTTTTTTCAAGAAATGTGCCCAACACGCGTTGCATTAAGATAGAAAAAGAAGAGGGTTACAAATGGGGCGGCAGCCCCGCAACCGGGAGTACGAAGGGACTACTCAGCTGCAAGGTGAGACCTAACTATGAGGCCAGCTATGAATTGCTAAGGCTGCAGCGGTGCGAGACCTTGAGGAAAAGAACATATCATTGTGCTCAATCCACAGCAACCAGGCTACTAGAGTAACTAAGGAGTCAAAAGCGCATCGTCGTCGCCCCTGCACTCTCCTACGAGCACTCAACCACCAGCTTGTGAACCCATCGTTAGGCGCCGGAGTGAGCTGCTGGAGGCTGAAACACCAAAGAATCGTGAACTAGACGGTCCTGCTGAAGCTACAGTTCACGTGAAGATGATTGCACATTTCCAAGTCTTGGCAACACAGCACACAATTCCCGTCGCTCTGCAAGACATGCTTGAATCTTCTCACCGCCATCCAACAACGACCCTGCAGGGCCAGCCAAACAAAGAAACAGCATTTGTTAGGTGCTTTGGACTTCCAGAGTTCCTTGGCCCCTAGCTGGCGAGTTTGGCCCAAGAAAAGGGCACCATAAAACGATGCCATTGAGTACTGGCTGGTGGATGACCATCTCCAGATAAACAAGTATGTCGTCCCTGGCTAGAGCAGCACCCCCTCAAGCAGCTTCTCTAGCTAAAGGAATTGAAGAAGAACTTGCACTGTGAGCGCCCCTGAGATGTCAGCAATCCATGCATTGTGGTCTAGAGCCGACGCCACTGAGCGCGATGACCGTTGCCACAAGGGAACTGCAGCGATGAGGTCGAGTACAAAAGCAGAGAGGACCTACCCATGAAGCCAGGCATCACGCCAGAAAAATAGGGACTGGCCGTCTCCCAACACGGCATTAACAGAGGCGTTGAAGAAGGCCATAGTCGTGGCTTTGATTTTTACTGGCATCTCTGCCCACAACCGGGACGGGTTAGTGCGCTGGAGCCAAAGCCAGCGTGCACACATCGCAATGCCAAGGCGTTGAGGGTCAACGATGCTAAGGTCACCAAGAGCCAGCGGGCGCTGAACCCAGACCCAAGCCACAACGCATTTCCCATCTTGAACGGCATTAGTCCCCGACCAGAGGAAGGCTCTGAAGATCTTGTTCCGTGCCTTGGTAAACCACAATGGCATGTCCAGGACAAGGCAGGTGTGAATGGGAATGGCTGAAAGAGTGGATTTGATCAAAGCGAGCCATCCTGACTTGTTCATCAGACTACCCCACCACACCAGATGGCGGTCGGCCACTTATCCACCAACGGCTGCAGGGCCGCCTTCAGGAGCTGGTGCACCAAAAGAGGGATCCCCAGGTAGCGAACTGGAAATTTGACCACCTGACAAGGGAAGGAAGCCGTTGCTAGTTGAAGATGGGCTTCGTCACATCTGATTAGAGCAAATTGGCATTTGGACAGGTTATTGCTCAGGCCGGAAGCTCCTTGGAAGATATCAAAGATTGATCTCAACAGCTACAAATCTTACTCATTCGGCTTGGTGAAGAGGATCAAGTCACCTGAATACATCGAGGCACGGTATAGAATGGCACGCACACCAAGCTTCACAAGGAGGTTCCAATCATCAGCTTTGTGAATCATGGCGTTGAGGGCTTCCATCACCAGCAAGAATAGCATCGGAGATAGGGGGTCGCCTTGATGAAGGCCATGGGCATGGCATATGGAGTCACCAGGAGAGCCATTAAGTAGGACACGAGTATTGGCCGAAGGTAGCAGAGTTGTGACCCAGTCGATCCACCCTCTGGGGAATCCCATGCGCTCCAAGACTTCCATCAGAAACTGCCAAGCCACTGAATCAAACACATGTGATAGATCGACCTTGAACAACAAGCAGGGGATGCGACGGGCATGGAGCAGCTTTGCCGAGGATTGCACAAATAAGAAGTTATCGTGCAGCAGGCGTCCTTTTATGAATGCACTCTGGCTTTTGTCAACCAACTTATCAGATGGATCAGCGCGATGGGCTGATAGTCCTTGATTGCAGCGGTTTGTGCCTGTTTGGGCAGAAGCACCATGAAAGCACCATTGACATTATGCAAATTTTGCATGTCTCCTCTCTAAAACGCATCGAAGACCGCCATGATTTCCGACTGGATTATCTGCCAGGCAGTCTGAAGAAAATGATCGGTAAACCCGTCAGGGCCCGGAGCCTTGTTCATGGGGAGGGCTCTGATAACACCCTAGACCTCTTCCTCTGTGAACCTCTCACACAGTGAATGAAGCTGCAAATGAGGGATGTCTAGGGCGCCCAGGATCTCATCATAGAATGAGAAGATTGCTTCTTCTTTAGCTTCTTCACCGACCAGGACTTGCACATTATGCTCCAGTGAATGAATATGCTTCCTGCGGTGGCGCATGTTGGCATAGGAGTGGAAGAATCTTGTTGGAGCATCCCCCTCCTTGAGCCAGAGGAGGCGGGATTCTTGTCTCACCATAGATCATTGCAGAGATGCAAGGCCAAGCGATTTGCACTTGAGCATCTTCCGCAGGGATTCTTCAATCTCGGCCATTGGCCTTCTGTCGTCGGGCGACTCTAAATGCTAGACAACCTCTTTGGCCACCTCGAGTTGGATCCTAATGTTGCCCACACTCCTGTCACTCCAACTCTGCAGTGCCCTGGAGGTGTTGCGCAGCAACCAATCTTGCTTCTTGAAAGGATTAGCATCCGGGATCAGACAACTCCAAGCCTACTGCACCACCTCCAAGTAGCCATGCATCTTAGGCCAATACCACCTGAAATGGAAGCGTCGGTGATAGGCCAAAATAGACTCGATTCATAGCAGCAAAGGAGCATGATATGAGCAGCCGGAGGCGAGGGAGCAAAGATCGCAGTTTGGGTAGAGCTCATCCCATTCTTTGGACATGAACACCCTATCGATCCTCTCCAATGTCGCATGCACTCTTTCGGTGGTCCACGTGAAGAGCGTTCCTTCAAGGTGGAGCTCTTTGAGGCTGGCATCGTTCAAGAAGCGGTGAAAGCGACCCATCAGTCTCAAATTCAGGCGATCATTGTTCTTGTTGGCTACCATGTAGATCATGTTGAAATCATCGGTCAAGAGCCATGGCCTGGAGCACAGAGGGCAGAGCTGGCCAATCTCTTACAGGAACGTAGGCTTGAGCTCGCCATTGGCTGGACCATAGACCCATGTGAGCCACCAATTGACAGAAGAGGCGAGGTGTCGTAGCCTAACCGACACCGAGAAATTCCAAGTCAAGCAGCTAGAGCCCGACTAGACATACGCGTGCCATGCGACCAGGATGCCTCCTCTCATATTCACAACATGCAAGAAAAAATAATCAAAGCCGGAGCCTAGAATTTGCATCACATCATAGTCAGAAATTATAGAGAGATTTGTTTCTTGAATATGCACCATTGACGGGCATTCTACAGCAACCAGGGTGTGCACAACGTCGCGCTGAGCGGCACCATTGAGGCCACAAATGTTCCAAACTAAAATGCAGGCTGGATCCATGAAGGAAAGTGCGACCACGCAGGTGCCACCCTTGGCCTAGGACTCTACCTCTGCCAGCCCCTCCAGCGTCAGCAACTGAGGTGTGAAGAGGCTGGTAATGAGCTCTGCTTGCTGCTCTATGAGCCATTGGTGAACAGCTCAACGCAGCGGTCAAAATTAACCGCGCCGACCTTGCCATCAGACAGGAGGCACAACTTCTTCATTAGCAGGTTCTGAGTTGTGACCACCGCCGGTGGGCGACTTGCCGCCTTCTTGGCTAGGCGTGCACTGGGATGAGGGACGATTGCAGGAGCAGGGCAGTTCTGTCGGCATCAATGCAGAGGTGGTGAAGGAATCGAAGAGGGTGGCAAGGGCGCTGAGGCTGTCTAATCAAAGGAGAGCGGGCACACAGGGATGATCCCTGCCTCCATCTCCACTGGAGCGGTTTGGCGTGAAGCATTCACGAAGCGGGCATCAAAGTCCGAGGGGAGCGGGATGGTAGCTGATTCAAAAGTACCTTCATGGGCCAGAGTTTTAGCATTGGTTGAGGCATCAAGAAAGATCACCGGTTCTAGTACTGGGGAAAGCACACCTGGGCCCTATTGTGAAGGCGAGGTGGGCCTACTCAACTCCCTTTCCACCGAAGTCAAGAGCCCAGCTTCTATTACCATCGGGTCCCAATCTCTCAAGCTAGGCTGGTCGGTCGGGGCCCCCATGTCAGGCTCTATGCTAGGCGACCAAGCCGGGCTAGAGTCTGTGGCACAATGCTCTTGTGTTGCGTGCTCTGCGCCCTGACAACAGCAACACCGGCACAAAATCTGTCTGTCATGACCTGAGCACGCTATCGAGCCTCCATTGGCTGCGGGAGGATAGCGAGCCATTGCGCCTTTTGACTTAGAGGGCGCTACCATCCCATCGCTGGACATGTGTTGCGAGGCTGCCACTCCTTTCTACTCCCACGTAGCCCTCAGCCGGCGTTGCTTTGTAGGGTGGTTGTTTTTCTTTGGTGTGGAGCCCTCGGCCCGTTGCACGGTCCGTACAGTCGCTGCCGCCTCAATGACGAAGCGGGGCATGCACAGGGAGGAGCTGGGCACCGAAGTGGGCCAGCTAGCCCTACCGTCGTGCTGGGGCAAAGATGGCAGGAGGCGACCTCTATCATCCACTACCCCAGCTAAGCGGAACATGCGCAACCAGTGTTGTAGAGAGGAGTGCATGGACTCAGGGATTCCGTCACCACCGGAATCACGGGAGTCCGAGCTGGTGGGGGCATCATCATCAGAGTCCCTCGGCGGAGAGAAGTTGTGGACTTCTAAGATGTGGAGAAGCACCCTATACTGCAGAGTGTCCCTCTTTGAGTGAATGATCTCGGAAGCTCGCAGGAACAGAGGTGGTTCCCCTTCGACGAAGGGAACCTCAGGCTCTGGTAGCATGCCACCGACCTCGATCGAAATGAGGTCAGGGTGAAAAAACCCATGCAACAACATAGAAGCGTGACCTGTCCAACCCGGACACCGACGCCGGGGCGGGATTGAACACCAGGCTGGAAAAGCCAACGGCCGCCTAAACCGCGTCAACCGTCCAAGCGTGTGCCGACAAATTCTCAAGCGCCAGAAGCACCATGAAGCTAAGGGGGGAGAAGCGAGCGCGCAGCTGATGACTCCAACACTAAACCACCAGAACGAATGGGGCATCATGGGGTGGCGAGGCGTGCAAGGCGTGGTCGGCAGTCTCCCCCAAGGAGAAGATCAGGAGGAAATCAAAGGGGCGGAACTCACGAACCTGCACCTCATCCTCTGCAACCTGATAGTGCTACGATAGGTGTTGAAAAATCTACGCAACTGAGACACTGGGCGAGTGCCACCAACCATTGCAACCAGCACATTAGCAAGTGCTGCCTCCGCAGCATCGATCTCCGGAGTGCACAGGATGATGCAAATCTAGAACCTGGGTCGGCGACGGCGGGGGTGATGGCAGCACATCATGTGACTGGGAGCCCACCGGAGTAGAGCTAGGCGAGGGGTCATGGGGAGTGCTCGGCCCCCCATCACCCGACGGAGAGCCCCCTTGCAAACTCTTGGGCTCCGCTAGCACAATGTCCCCGGCCTACGGGTTTTGCATAGCCACCGTAGCCAGCTTGGCAGGGCGGGGAGGAGGACCAGTGGAGTCCGACGATCTCGGCCGCTTGCACCTGTGCGCTTGGCGGCCCTCCCTGCGGCAGCGTAGGTAGTGGGCAGGGAAGATGCAGGGCACCGTGACAATAAGCGAAAAAGTCGCTCGATTTTTAAACCAAAAAAACCAAACAATAAGCGAAAAAGTCGCTCGATTTTTTATTTTCCCCCAAATTTTATAAATTAATTTTGTACCAAAAACCAATCAGTCTTTGTGATTTTCACAGTTTTCAATAAAACAGTAACGATCGTCGAAACCACATCGACATTGTAATCCTGGCCGTAGCTTCCCTGGAAGCAAAGTCGGGAACCATTTTATCCATTTTTTCCAGAAAATAAAATAGTGCCTCCAGCACTCCTAAAACGCCAACATACCAATCAGTTTGAGGGCTTGTTTGGTTTCTTAACTAAAATTTAGTCCTGTCATATCATATGTTTAGATATAAATTAGTAGTATTAAATATAATTTGATTACAAAACTAATTATATAGATGAAGACTAATACACAAGATAAATTTATCACGTATATTAATTTTTATCTATATAATTAATTTTATAATTATATATATATAATTCTAATTAATATTTAAATATCAGGACTAAACTTTAATCATGAAAACCGAGCCATTTTCAGTGAAAGCTCACTGCAGAAAACTTTTGAAGCCCTTAAAAAAAGAGGCTGACTGAAAAGAGATTCTCCACCAATCCGAACACGCCAAGGCGATGCTCAGTCGCAGTGCCAGACCAGTGGTATAAACTATTGCAGGAGACGTCTTGTCGAGCTCAAAAGCGGAGGCTAGAGGCCAAGGACGTCCATCGCCCCGTGCCTATAACCCTCGTTTTGTTATGTCTCGCTGAAGACTGTGCCAATTGTACGTAAACAATAATTTTCTTTGTTATTAGGGCTACGTTCACATGACATGCCAAACCAGCAGCAATCCTCAATGCCAGGGTTGGAAATGTTGGAGTGTACATGTATGATGTGGGGATGATATTTCTTCAGTTTAATTGGGGACTTAAACTGGTGATTGTAAATTTATAGCCTTTAAATAAAAAGAACTTGACACAATTAAAGTTCCAAGCCTTTTAGTGATAAACTTCAGTGAAACTAAAGGAAAAAAAACTAGTTTGTCCCTAAAGAAAGAAAACTTTCACCACAAAAACATAATTTTTTAACTAATCAACTTTGAATATAGGTTCACCTTACATTATTTTCATATTTATCTTCCTAATCATTAGAGGTATTCTAGATGTCATGACTAATGGAGGTGGCTTATTAAACAACTAAGGTAGAAGTGCCAAACATCAAGAAAAGAAAAGAAAAATTACCAAATGATCCTGTTTCGATAATGAAGACCAAGAATTGATGATAAAAATTATCAAAACATGTGTTGAATATAAAATATAGTATCTACAGCAACCTATAAATACGTACGTTATATATTTATAGATGAAAAATTAATAATGTTTAGTATAAACCAGCAATCAATAAGACCGTGCATTTAAGAAAAATATACTCATCTCTATAAAATTATATAGAAGCCACGACAAAAACCTACACATATAACAAAAAAAGAGCTTGCTACATGACATGATTGATTAGTGCAATACTATTACACTAATCTCCTACACTAGTCCAAATAAAAAGTTGTATTAGATCAAATAGACCCCAACCCATCCAATTCAATCCAATCTCTATAAAATATACATCATCTCACCTCTCCGGTTAAAGTGGGATGAGTGAGCCACCGTTCACGGCCTCCCAACCCCACCACCATCACTAACGCACCGCACTCCTGTTCATGAACAGTGTCCGCTAGGGAGTAAGTGAGCTGTGACTCGACATCGCGCCGGCCAATGCGTGTCCGTAATTCGTATGCCACCCTGTGCCTTCAACCCTGGCTTTCTTGATCAGCCGCGCGCTGTGCAGGGGCCGTGTGCACGCAGCGATGGCGGCGCCGGGGTGAGGGGCCCTGCCTACCACCCGCCACGATGCAGGAAGCCGACGGCTGCATCGGTCAGCAGTCGGGCGCTGTGCGCGCGCCCAGGCACCCGCCGCTGTTCACGTCACTGCCCCGGCCGGATGCCCGTGCCCGGGCTTTAATTTTCTGTCGCGCTCTCCCGTCTGCGTCACCGTCGACGACTACTCGACGACGGGGCTCTCCCCGGTACCTGTGCGCGCGCATGGTGTGATCGCCGTGGCGTGGACAGCGGACACTGTGCGCCGAGTGTTCCCACTTTCCCACGGAATTGATCCACACTGCTGCCTTAGGAAAAGTGCGAACGCCGAGCGCTCGACGCGCCGCGCGCGCGTATATAAAAACGGGTGCCGGTAAGGCAGACACACACGTTCTCAACTTCTCCTTCACCCTCGTGAACCACCACCACGATATATCCGAACGAGCAACACAGTCGGAACCGCGTAGGGCAGCAGCGGTGGCACCAGAAGAGAGAGAGAGCGTGATGCTGGTGGTGGAGGCAGCGGTGTAGGAGACTGGGAGTGCGTGTGCGTGCGTAGGGGGAGGAAAGGAAACAAAAGGAAAGGAAAGGAAAGAGAGGGCAGCACACGCGCGCGCACTGCACCACACACGCGGAGGCGTTATTTTAAGGGCGGCGCCACGTCGCCTCCTCTGCTTGCTTCCCTCCCCCCCCTAACTCCTACGCCCGATCCGCTCAACTTTCTCTTCACTCTCTCTTCTCTCATCTCTCTAGCCAGAGAGGGTCAGAGCGCGGGAGAGCGGGAAAGAGAGCAGCGCACCTAGTCTGCTGTGAAGAGAAGGGCGGCACGGCAGCTTGCGGCAATGGAGGGTGGTGGAAGTGGAGGAGGCGGCGGCGGCGACGACGTCCACGGGCTCATGTTCGGCAAGAAGATCTACTTCGAGCAGGACGCCGCGGCTAGTGGGAGTGGGAGCAGGGCGGCGGCGGGAGGTGGCAGGAGGGCGAGGGCCGCGTCCTCTGCCGGGAGTAGTGCCGCGGCCGGGGCGGCGTCCTCGGC
>VSTD030001415.1:0-13202 GCA_008808055.3 Sporobolus alterniflorus | reverse complement strand
ACAATTCAGTTGTTCACAAACACCAACTTACATACAGTTCAGTTGGTCACAAACACAAGTTCACAAACACAAGATCACAAAATATAGCTATGTATAATTTACAGCATACACATGCATTATATGCATATCCAGTTCAGTTGTCCAACATACACAAGATCACATAAGTCCAACATATATTTACATCATCAAGATACTTCAACAAAAGATATTAGCTAGCAAGAGGAGGGAACACCCTTGGAAGACTACTACCTCCAAGTCCGGACATCTTTGGAGCTTTGGTCCTCCATCGCCTTTGTGTGGGCCACCTCCTCCACCTTCTTGCGGTTCTCCTCTTCCTTCTTCTGGGCCTCCTCCTTCTTCCTTTTAGCATTGATATATGGAGCAAGTGCTTGGTTATCCTTCCTAGCCTGCTGAAGTTCTTTCACGGCTACAACCAATTTCTTTTCTAACTTTTGAATCTAAAATTGAACGTGTACACATTAAGTAATTCTACCAAACAATTGAAATCTAGAAGTAGTTCATATATATGAGCTCACCTCTTTGACGTGGGGGCATTCATTGTTGTAGCCCGAGGAGTCTGAAGGGGAGTCATCAGATGATCAAGCCACCTCCAGGCATGTCGAAGAAGAGGATGAGAGGCGTGCCGGAGGAGGAGGAGTCCCCAGGAGTGGAGGAGGAGGTGCAGTGTGGTGGACCACCCACATCTCTACCGAGTCATCTGATGAAGCCTCCTCCTGGCGTGAGGGAAGAGGAGCGGTGCGGTGGTGGCTAGAGCTACCCACCTCCTGCATATGCAAGCGATGAGGAGTTGTGCGGTGGTGGATTGAGCTTCCCACCTCCTTGTGCAAGGGAGGAGGAGCAGTTGTGCTCGAGGGAGAAGCGAACCTCCCATAGCAGTCTCAGGCCTACCTCTTCGTGAGCTCTGAATGCTTGCTAACCATGGCTACCCTAATTAATGTTGAAAAAACAGCAACATGTTTAGCAATACATCAAAATAAAATTCTAACATGTTTAGCAATACTTCAAAATAAAATCAGCCGGGTACATTGCAGCATCTACTCATACATTGCAACACCTATTCATACATTGGAAAATAAAATCAGCAGGGGTACTTCAAAATAAAATTGTAACATCTATTCATGCATTGCATAAAATAAAATCAGAAGGGGTACATTAAAATAAAATTGTAATATCTATTCATACATTGCATAAAATAAAATCGGCAGGGGTACATCAAAATAAAATTGTAACATCTATTCATACATTGCATAAAATAAAATCAGCATGGGTGCTTCAAAATAAAATTGTAACATCTATTCAAGCATTGCATAAAATAAAATCAGCAGGGCTACCTTAAAATAAAATTGTAACATCTATTCATACATCAAAATAAAATTGTAGCATCTATTCATTGCTATCTAGCTACATACATGAAACAATGGTACCTCGGTGTGCAATCTACATATATTGCAATCTATTCATTATCATCTACATACACTACAATCTATTCATTCATCTGCATACATTGCAATCTATTCGATCAATTAAAAGAAGGTTTTTGGTGAATTGAGATCGGTGTGCCTGCCGCAAAGGTTATCATGCACGTGTGGTAGAGCAGCGGTAGCGACAGAGGAGGAGGCTGGCTCAAGTAGCATCGACGGCAGTGGAGGAGACCAGCTCGAGCGGCGTCAACGACGGCAGTGGAGACCGGTGGAGTAGAGAATGACAGAGTAGAGAGAGCGGTGGGGACTTAGAGAGTTTTGGGATGAAAAGTGAAATGACACGGGGTGGGCTACTATTTATAGGTTCAAAAATATCACCATCGGTTTTAAACCAGAACCGTTGCTGATAGTTTTAGAATCCGGACCGAAGCGGTTCTGGTTTAAAACTGCTACTAATTAAGGTATTATCAATAGTTGTTCACAACTAGAACTGCTACTGATAAGTAGAACACTTATCAGTAATGATTCAAGTGTTGAACCACTGTGAATATATGGTTCGGCAGTGGTTCAAGATGAATTGATACTAATAGGGTGCATCCTATAACAGTATTTCTGGTAGTGTGTAGAAGAAGCGACACGGACAAGCGAGGATTTCCTCCGTTCTCTCCATCCAAACTTTGAGTTACCATTATAAGGGAATGTGCGACTGTTTGCTATCCCTGCTAGGACCTTTTCTCCTTTCAAATCTCAGGACGAGATTTTGTTTTAGGGGGGAAGGGCTGTAACATGCCATGTATCTAATCCACAGGGCTATGGTAATCACATATTTAAGAGACCCTAAGAGTTTGTTGGAATTTAAAATCTAGATTTAAATTCGAAGTTTCCAAGTTCTGTATAGTGTTGACCGATTCACTCAGTCAGAATTTTTTAGAATTTATTTAAGTCGAATCATACCTCACTCCCACATGAGAATTTGTTCCTCATAACTTGTTCTACAAGTGTGAAAATCTACAAAAATTATTGAGGTTGGGAAGTAATTGTTTAAGGGGTCCAAACAGAGCTATCCAACTCAGTTTTCAGATAAAATTTTCCAGGATTTGCTTAACGATTAGCTATCTTTGAAATACCATAACTTCTTGGATTTAGGAAGATAGCTTGTGCATGTCAACCAGATCATAGTATAATGTTTGAACATTACCATGGAGCACTTCTTGTCCAGGTTCAAGCTCCGTCGATTTGCAATAGTTATTGCAATCAGGCTATGTGAGCACAATTCAGTCAACTCAGCTTTGAATCAGAATCTTTTGAATAATTCAAAATCTGTGGAGATTTAAAAGAAGTTGTAATAAAAAATAGTGTTCCAATTTGGATTTTCTACCTCCACAGAATTTTCGTCACTTCCCAGCTATTTTCACGCGCTTTAACAAGTTTTTGGGTTTATTTTTAAATTTGAAAGACACTATTGATTGGAGCCGCCTGTTCCAAATTGGAGCCCTCATTGGCCAAGCTGGGTGGTGTTGCCTAATCTCATTTTTGCCTCGTCATAAGAGCAACCGACCCGAGCCGCCCGGTAGCGTTTGCTCGAACCGCCGCCGCTTCCTCCGTTGGGATGTCACCACCGAAGCCACCTCCCCGATGGCTCCCCGAGCTCCCGCACCGCTGTCACCATGACGCTCAAGGCCGAGTAGTTGCCACCGTTGTCCATTGCTGCATCGCGCCACTTGTCAGGACGACGCCCCCTAGCGTTCACCAGGTCACGCCAAGCCGTCGCCCTGCCACTTGCCAGAGCAACCATCGCCGTCACACGCCGGGCTGTCGAGGCAGTGTCGCCGTAGCCGCTCCACCATCTGAAGCCGCCGTCGCCTCTCCGCGGACTCACCGGAGCGTCGTCGTCTCCGGGCGTGAAGTCACCAAGTCGCCGCCCTGGTCTACCCCGAAGCCGTCGGTCTGCTCTAGCCATCCACCGCGTGCGCCAGTGAGTGCCACCGCCGCCGCGGCCGTGTGCCTGCAAGCCATTGCTACCGCGCCTTTTCGAGAACCACCTTGGCCACCGGCACTGTCTGTGCTGTGCCGTCGAGCACGCACCTTGCATGAGCACCAACCTGCTGCCTTCGGCCACCATGCACTACAGGTCTGGTGTGGCCATGGGCTGTGCCCACCCTGTGCAAGCGTGTTGTGCCATTCAGTGCAGTGGGCCGCAGCGTGACTGTGCAGCTGGGCTGCCAGGGTTTCGGCCCATGCGGTCTTGTTCTGTTTTTCATTTTCTGAATAGAATCAAATATTCTAAAAGTTCAAAAATTCGTACAAGTTTGATTTGAAGTCAGGAAAATGTGAAGTAATTTTTGTTGGATATATCTTGATCTTTTCTAGGGATTTAAAAATATGAAATGAAATTATCTCTCATCGGAAGTGTCTATTTATATTTAATCTTGCTAAATCAAGTTAAATTTATTAGAAATTCATATAAAATTTTGTAGAGCTTCAAAAATTATGAAATCTATTCCTAAAATTTAGTTAGGATGTTCCCTATCATGGCAAACACCTTGTACCTCATGTTGATGGCATTTTGTTATGATTAATGGCCCTTTGCTTTATGGATCAAGTTGATGCCTCAATTATTTAATGTAGTGAAATTGCCATGGCAATCAATTGCCATGATTCTTGCCTATTGGCTTGCTGAATATATGAACACCCTATGTCGTGTCATATGTGATGATTAGCATGATTCGTCACCCCTTAAGTCTTTGTAAGTTAGTATGGTTAATTTACAGGAGTTAATGAAGGAAATGTCTAAAGTGCCTCTTTAATCAACTTAAAAGAGTATAAGATGTATTATTTAGCATAACTTATCTTTTCCTTGTTGCTTATCATTAATACCCTTGCATGTCATGTCGTATAGGACGTAACATCGAGTTCGAGCAAGGAGCTTTTGGGGGACAACATTCACAAAGTTTTGAAGAAGCTAACATTTTCCCTCAGCAAGGCAAGCACCGATTGCATACTCCTCATAGGGTTTCACTTTATAATATTTACTTTATTTTCTTGACTGTGCATTTACGTGTAGTAGTTTGATGGAAACTAGTTGCACTATGGACCCCCCTTACAAGAATACCTTGTTTACCCTACGAAGGAAAAAGAATGATAGAATGGCTATGCTTAGTATTATAAGCCATCGGTAGAAGCTGAGTGGTTGACAGCCGCTCACGATAAGACCCCTTCTCACGATAGAGGTTCTATGTGGTTTATGTTAGCGATAGGATTGTGGCTCTATGTGAGACCAGGCGGGGCCAATTAATGGGTTGTTGAGAATACTAGATGAGAACGTTGAGAGTGGTTTGATGTCAGATTCAGAGCACCCAGATGGTAGCCCTCACCCGTATCGGTTAAGGACTGATCATCTGGGTTCAGTGAGCAAGTTTGATTATGTACTGGCTCATATGGCATTTATAGGGTCCCACAAACTTGGTAGCTTCGACGGTCACTGAGTTGGATGATCCCTCACCTCTCTTGCAGTGATGTATACGGGATAGTGTACGGGCCACCCACAGATAGCCCAACATGTGGTATCACGTGGAAGACGTGCACTAGGGAAAGGTGCAACCCGGCCCGACTCTTTGATTGTTGTCGTGAACTGTGGTCACTCCTGGTGCCTGTATGGTTCACGTGTGTCATGTTGTCAGGTTGTTACCTTGCAAGGTTTAAATTGACTCGAGTCTCCGTGACACCATCAGATATGGGTGATACTTGCTCAGTGCAGTCATTCTTTAGAAGTGCCATTTCACTATGTTCATATGAAATTTACAGTTATGTTTAATTATGACTACTTGGTCATTGAGAATGATGATATTAAAAATGATTGATTGAGTTTCCATGTGTGCTTAGCATAGGTTGCTAATCTATTATTGTTAATCAATTTAACTTGGCTAATAACTTGCTTAAAAGTAATTAGTAGTAGGTGCTAGTAGGGTTGAGTCCGTTATTTCACTTGAAGCATTTGCATGTCTAGTTTCGTGGCCTTCGGGTCATGACGGATAAGTCTTGTTGAGCGTAGTTGCTCAAGCTTTACTCTTGTTGTTTTTATCCTGTATGCAGGTGAGGATCTTCCTCCTTCCGGTAACACCGATGAGGGTAGTCAGCGGGAGATCTAGACCGATGACGGTTGGGTTCCCTACTGGGACTCACATGGGTAGGTCGTCTGAGAAGACCCACTCTCTTATAGGGTGAAGAGTGTGTGCTTATCGTGAGAGATGAACACTTTCAAAAAAATCTGAGTTATCCTTTGAAGCATTCTTTTGGAGCTCCACCTTTTATAAACTCTAATACATGACACTAATATGTAATAACTTCACTTGAATTTCATATCTATGGTATTGTATGCTTTATGTGACGTGTTTGTGTATTCTCGCTTTGCCGAGAGTCCCCCGATATGATCTTGGGAGATAAACCCCTCATTTATGAGGTGGTTATGTCACAACAAACTTGTCCAGCTCTAGCATAAAGATAGAGTTCATAAGGTACATGAAGTATGCCAGCACATTCATCAACCCAAAGGACATAACAAGATACTCATAGAGACCATATCTTGTAGTGAAGGCCGTCTTGGGTATATTTTTATAATGAATCTTGATTTGGCGATAGCCAGAGTGGAGATCAATTTTGGAGAATACTTGGGCTCCTGCTAGTTGATCCAATAGGACGTCGGTGCGTGGAAGTGGATACTTGTTCTTAATAGTGACTGCATTGAGTGGTCGTTAATCCACAGATAGACGTAGCTCTTTATCTTTCTTTGACACAAATAATGCTTGACAACCCCAAGGTGACGTACTTTGGTGGATACGGCCTTTGTCGAGCAAGCTTTGTATTTGAATCTTCAACTCTTTTAGTTCCACGGGCGTCATCCGATACAAACTCTGGGCTATAGGAGCTGTACTGGGCTGTAACTCAATCTTGAACTCAATTGCCCTTTCAGGTGGCATTCCTAGTAGATCGTCAGGAAAGATGTTTGAAAACTCTCAGACGACATGGATATCTTCAAGCTTCAGCCCCACCACTTGATGTAAGGATGCTATGATGCAAGAGACCACAGGAAGGTATAGGGTGACCTTACCATGCAAGGGTGAGTTTAGGTGAACATGTCGGCCCGCTATGTCAAGTATGGCCTTGTGCCATTTCATCCAACTCATCACTAGGATGACATCTATTCCTTGACCACTCAGAATAATGAGGTCAGTTTCAGTTACCCACCTGACCAAGTCAAGTGGGGCCTTATGGTCTATCTGATCTATATCTACTCAGCCTCCGGGTGAACTAATCACATATGGCGTTCCCGACGCCACATAGGACTTATTATTTTATATGATGATTACTTTTAGCCAACCTCATTTGATTTAGATCTAATCTTGATATTAGCTAGGTAATTAACATATTTTAGCCACTCTACTTGATTAGGCATGCTAATTAACTAGATGGGTTGATTAAGCACATAGGATCATATTTTAAATATATGTGTGTATAAAGTCTATCATTTTATGTAGTGACTATGCTTATCAAGATTAAACCTAACCATGCATTAACTAGGTGATTATGAAAACTCTAATTAAACTACTAAATTTACCTAATCATGACGCTTGCCAGATGTTCATTATCTATTTTAATATTTTAAACATGCATGCTTATTAACATGATTAAGGTTAATTATGATTCCCGGATAAAGCATCTCAATTTAAATTGAATTCAAATAATTTTTGATATAAACAAAATGTGCATGGTTGGCTAGGTTTTGAGTTTAGATGAATAATGCTAGAAGAATCATCAAATTTGGATTTAAATTGATAGGGATATGCTCATTGAAAGTTTAATTCCTGGAAAATTATAAAGGGAGGAATATTCTCTGGACAGGGCATTTTTTTGTGTGTGTGATTCTGTGAATAATAATTTCTGGAGAGCTTGAGTGTAAAATGATGAGGGTTGTCCAAAAAAGTGGTGGCTTGTTCGGGTGACAGGTGGGCCTGAGGGTTACTATTTTGTGGACTCAATCTATGGTTCGGTGGACCGGTCTAGGGACAGTCCACGGTGGACTCCCGATGAGGCCAAGTGGGGTGGCTTGCCAGAGTGGGATGGTGGCGGTGACGGAAGGCGGCGGCAGGGGGGTAACATGGGCCGGCGCACCGGATGGGTTTATCGGCCTCGTGTGCCAGTGGCTGGAGCGAGGGAATGTGGTGACCGGAGGCGGCGGCAATGGCACGGTAGTTGCACGGGAGATTCACCAGGGGGGCGTTGGAGTGGCTTGGTTGATCAAGGACATGCGCGTGTGTGCAGTGGACATGTGTGTGATCGTGGCACGGCCGGAGCAATGTCATCGATGGCTAGCGGTGTGCACCAGGGTGGAGAGAGGGAGGGAGTGGAGACTAGGAACAAAGAGAGAGTGGGCATCGGGTTGCACTAATCGCCAGCGATGGTGGTGGCAGCGATCGGAAAAAGATGGAAGGGAGCGGCTCAAATTAGAGACGGAGGAGGGGAATTGGGCGTGGCATGCCTCTGGAGGGGGTGCACAGGAGGGGTGTGCGGCCCTTTGTAGGCACACAAGGTCAGTTCGTCAAGGAAAATATCTTCAGCAGGCTCGTGGACTCGGTAACACGGCGAGCTGCATGTATGCTTGGCAGAGTGAGGGTGAGAGAGTTGACGCACGGGGCAGGGATGACGCGCGGTGCTGCAGGATGACGAGGGGTGATGCTATGCTGCTGCTGACGCGTGGGATGGACAGCGGTGTCCTGTTACATGCATCGTATGCCGAAGGAAGGAGATGACGGATGGCATAATCCAGGTAATACATTTTCAAGTGGGAAAAACAGAAAGATGGAGGGAAGGATGTGGCTGGTGGCTTCGGGGCGCGGCTGGGATGGCCTTGCTAGGCCGAGCGCGAGAGGAGGTGGACCATGGCCTGGGAAGGGATTGGAAAGGAGAGGGAGGATGGGCCATAGGGGAGGAAAAGGAGAAGGACGGCCCACGAAAACTTTTGAGATTTGATAATTTTCAAAAGGATTGGAATTTGGATTCAAAACAAAGTTTGAATTTTGAAGAGGCACCTCAGAAGAAAAAAATAAGTTTTAAACCCAAACAATCAAGCACTCAGCAAACCTTTAAATGTGTGGATTTAAAGTTTCAAAAGTTTTAAATTTCAACTAATGTTTGAACCTATTTAGCTCTAATTAATTCAAATTTTGTTGTAAAATCAAAATTCAAATTTTTAGTGAATTTTTCAAAATGCTAACTTTTTGTGTCGTTACAAGGAATGAGGAATCTAGTTTATATAAACTAGGATCCAAAGACCCTTACATGGTTTATGGATAAAAACTAGTTTTTATAAACTGGTTTATAGAGGTCAGATGGTAGATTAGCCTCCTGCCATATGAGACACGACCAACTAGAAATCGAACTCAGGCTGGAATAGAGTTGATGTGAAAGCACCAACTTGAGGGGAGCAGAGCTAAGGAAACGAGGAATCCACATACTGCTCTACAAGGTGAAACAAACAAGTCCTGGATTATAACAATCTAGTAAATATTGTTACAATGCAGCAATCTGTTCTGCCCCAGCTTCTAGATTACTATAATCTGGAATCTGGAATCCACAAGTTATAGGCTGAAACAAATAGGGCCTTGATGAGTAGAGAGAGATAAATGGAAGGCAATCCCAAGCTGGAGTTTGCACGGCAAAAATTTCTCTGATTCCTTGTAGAACATGACTGCAAGCGAGGACAGCCATCAATTCTTTACTTTGTTAGGCTTTATCAAAGCTGAATTGTAATCTTTTATCTGCGCAATCTTTTTGACAAAGCATAATGAGAATCTCATCTTTGTAGTGAACTAAGCATAACTCAAATGGTTAGGTTCCTTGTGGTGGAACCAGCCCAATAGGGTTCAAGTCCTAGACTTAGCACTGGTGCTTGCATTTTTGACTAATTATTCTTTCAATAGTAAACGACGTACCCATCGACAACAAGGTGCCTATGATGACTTCATCAATCTCAAGATATGCCAGCCCAATCTCTTGTGGATGTTCTTATAGGAGTAGAGTGTGCGTGCATACGTTCATAAGGGCGAGTGTACGTACATGTATGTAAGTGTCTACGTCTGTATTGTGTTTTTAAAAAAAAGAATCTCTGCCTTTGTAAAAGACTTCCTTATTCCTCAGAGAGTGACAGCTCTTTCCAAGGTACCAAGATCAAGAAAGGGGAAGAAGAGGAGAGCTTGTCTTAGCTGAGCTAACTGAGAACTGCATTAACGATGCAGTTGGGGCCTCGGAGTTATGAGATTCTAAAGGGAAAAAGACAGAAGATGCAAAAAGAAAAGAAGCGGCTCTTACTAAGCTAATATGATTGTTTTGCTCCAACATCCATATTTTAAGTCTATCTAGAGATATTGACATCTGAACTAATCATGTTACTGTGCACTCATCCAGAAAACAATAAATTATTGAAAAATATAAAGATATAAAGTTGTAGTCCAATGACTATCATTTGATTTTTTGTATGTGCAACATAGAACCCCTCTCATGTATATATGCAGCAGGAAAGATCTCAACTAGTCAGACGAAAGCTTAGTAGGTCTGTCCTCTAGTGATGTGTCCACGCTAACTTCTTTCTTCCTTTATTTTCTTTTGTGGAGATACAGCAAAGCGACTCAGTCAGCCTGAGTGTGCTAGGGTCATCTCTAGTACAAGTCCACGTAGATTTCCTCTCACTTTATGAAAAAAAGAAGCAAAGAAAAAAAACTCCACGTATGGATCTGCATTTTTCGCATGCAAAGAAGCAAAAGAAAAAAAAAGAAAAGAAAAGGTAGATGGCTGAACGCAATAGGATGTTTCTTTCGTGAAAGATTCGTATGCGAGAGTGGTGAGTGAGGTAGCTAGAGAAGGTGTATGAGAGTACGAGCTGTTCTCGTGAAAGAGCCTGTTCTACAAAGTGCTCCAGAAAAATATTAATTATAAATGGGTAGAGGGCCAAGTGAAAGGTAAAAAGGGAAGAAAGGAGAATATATTGGATTGTCACCCCAACAGATCACGTGCCAACCGTACGGGGCCAAGTCCCGCTCTCATTTTGCCTCGTGCCCTAATCGGGGCGTCAACCAACTCTTAGTTGTGGGCCCCTGTCGCACTACGCGTACATATGAGGAGGCCAGGGGCACGTGTGACAAGGTTCATGGTGGCCTAATCTCTCTCTCCCACATTCCCTTGATCTGATCACTAAGGTGCAACACCGGTGGGAAGCCCCACACCACACCGTCCACGCTGCTGCCCCAGAGTCGCCGGCTTGCGCCGGGTGCAGAGCCCTACACTGAGCCGGAGGTTGTCCCATGTCTTCTTCCACTCCATCGAGCCATAAACCAACGCTGGCTCCTATGATGTCGATCTCTTCATCCAAGCCCTCCGGTGAGACACGCTAACCCTAATTCGAAGGGATTATGACTTGCTTCTACTCCTATTAGACCGACTAGACACCACCCTAGCCGATCCTAAGCATCGCATGATTAAGCTTTTCTAACATAGGCATCAAGAGCTCGGGTTAGGGTTTGGATCTGTTTTGGTTTTAAGTCAGGACCACTAAGTCAACTCATTGTTGTTTAGATCTAGTGATTCTACTGCTAAGAATAGAAGGAAATGGTTCAGATTAGATCGAATAAGAACCGAATAAGAAATTCAGAGAAATCCCCAAATTTGAAAGACTAGCTAAGAAATACCCCCTCCCCCCCTCAGGATTTACCTAGGCTCACCGTTCACATGATCTGACACCGTCGGTCACCGGGAAGGGGACCCCGAACTCTGTCACTCACCAACGTCAACCCTAGGGTTGATCGGATCAGGCTCCTGGCTAAGGCTCACCCTCAGGTGAACGTCACCCACCGGCGAGCAGTCACATGGCGACACTGCTGCTCTAGCTGATTGTCGGCCATGCCACATGCTCTCACTCACATTTTGGGACAGAGAAGAGAGAATGAGGCTTAGAGTTTGTGGGTGAGCGGCGTGTGCTATTTTTGATCTCCCAAAAATCACTCACCACCGTCGATCTGAGATGAACGGTGCACACCATTTTGGGCTGCATTTGGCCCATGTGGGCGAGTGAATTGCCGGCCCAGGCCTTGGACGTGATCTGTCAAGGTTTTGCGGGCCAGGCCGGGCTGGAATTGGCCTCTAGTCCATTTCGGCTTAATTATTTTGTCTTAAGCTTTTTGTTTTTTTCAGAAATAGTAGTCAGCTATATAATTGAGCTAATGTTTTCCTTAAGCATAATTAGTTGTGGTAAAATTCTTGATAAAACATGTTTTATGTCAGTGACATTTTCTGCATTTTCCTCTACGCCATTTCGGCTTAATTATTTTGTCTTAAGTTTTTTGTTTTTTTTCAGAAATAGTAGTCTATATAATTAAGCTAATGTTTTTCTGAAGCATAATTAGCAGTGGTAAAATTCTTGATAAAACATGTTTTATGTCAGTGACATTTTCTGCATTTTTAGAAATTTTGTATTCATTTTTCTTGTTGAGTTTGATCCAACTTGATTGGAAGATTGACTTAATGAAGTTGTGATTAAGATTTAGTGCTACAAAAATTTCCCACTGACATAATTAAGGTCAGATTAAGATTAAGCTTTCGCTATGTTTTAGGCTAAGTTACATGATTTTCTATTCATCCATTTATTAAGGTATTATTTATTTTGCTAATTAAATTCAAACCAACGGGAAATTTTGATTAGGAGAATAAATAATTTTGTAATGATATGATGATTTTATTTGCTAACCGATGCTGGTGATAAAATAATCATCATAAAATCGTCATGATTAAGTATGGTTACATGAGTTAATTATGACCAATGTTAAATTAATTCATTTATTATTATTATTTTTATCATTATTGATAAATATATATCCTGTTGTCTTTATGTTTCTTTCAGGCAACATGCTGAGTTAGCTCTCCACCATTAACCCTCTCAATGGGGGAAACTATGGCTCATGGAGGGAGACCATTGATATAGCACTCGCGTTGTGGGAGATTGATCTCGCACTTATGATGGATCCTCCCGTGGAACCCACGGAGCCTGTGATCCATGAGGGCGAGGCCCCTGAGGCCTTTGCCACTCATCAGCGAGACATCGCGCCCATACGGATACAGTACGATCTCGATCGTGCTAGGGATTCTTCAAACCGTGCCTCATGGTCATTAAGAGCTCCATCATGGAGGCTATCAGGGGAGCAATCCCACCCTGTGAGACTGCTAAGGAATATCTTAAGAAGGTGGAGAGTCAATTTACTGGCTCTTCAAAGATGTACGCAAGCACCATCATTAAGAGGCTTGTGACAGAAAAGTATTTTTTTGGCAGTGGGGTGAGAGAGCACATCCTGAAGATGAGTAACATGGCTTCTAAGAGCTCAAGCCGATGGACATGGGGCTCAAGGATGAGTTTGTTGTTCACTTAGTTATGTCATCCTTGCCTAATGAGTTTGAGGATTTTGAGATTAACTAGAACTCCCAGCCTGAAAGCTGGGGTATTGAGAAGCTCATTGCTATGTGTGTTCGGTAGGAGGAGAGGATTAAGGAGTCGCGTGGTGATTCTATCAACCACGTGAAGGACAAGAAGAAAAAGAGTTACTCTAACTCTCCTCAATCTATGAAAAGTTATTCTCATGATTCTAAGGCCCCTTCTTTAAAGGCTCAAGGCAAAGCTCCCATGAAGGAATAGAATCAAGTGCCTAAGGGTATCTGAGATCG
>VSTD030001414.1:0-13205 GCA_008808055.3 Sporobolus alterniflorus | reverse complement strand
CTTTAATGCGCGTCTCAGATTAGTGGCATAGGGCCCCAGCCGAAAATCAAATAGGCGACACACTCTGACATTACGCGTCTCCCATTTATACTAATTGGAGACACGTCTGACCGCGTGTCTCCAATAACTCTGTAATACAAGACGTGACAACGGAGACGTGATCTGCGCATCTCCATTCTTCGTACGGACGCGTCTGAGTCTTTTCTCATGTTGGTAAAATTTTGGCAAACTTGTGAGGGTAACGAGAACAAGCTATCTATGTTTTTTTTAGAACCTCTGCTGCCAATAACAGATTCGAACAATGCGCATCCTCAACCTCTTTGATCTCTCAAAGTGCTTGTGCTGCTACAAAATATTTTCTTCAACATGGAAAATTCCATGCTGCTCTCAGACACTGCTGTGGATATGATTTTGTTTAAGTCACAATACGAGTATCCTGGTTGTGGCTCAGAATAATACCATGGCCCGTTAGGCCCACGAGTAACAGTACTTAGGCCCCCAATAGAATTGGCATACTTGTACTTTGACCTGTATAGGACCTCCGTAGAATATAATACAGCCCATCTAGAAACAAATGCAGCCCATTATAGTACTGTATGGCTTTTTTTGGACAACATGAGCATGAACCATGATGGTTTTGTTCAGCAAAAACCGGTTGATCATCAGGTGTGAATATCCCCTCGTCATCAGTAGTAAAGTCCAAAACAAAAAATCAAAAAAATCTGGAAGGCTTACCTCATATTTTTTTAAGCCCCCCCACCCACATGTGACCCCGGAAACGCGTGCCCCCCTGCCTCCTTCATCTTCCTCCTGTGGACCGGCTCGCTCATCGGTGTTTTCCTTCCACCTCGGCCGTCTCCTTCCTCAGCTTTCTAAGCTGCACCAGGCCAACTCCACCCCCTTCGGCCCCACCCACCGCCACCTCCTCATCGCCACACCTCACCACTAGCCCACCGCCGGTCCCCCGCTGCCCCCAACCTCCTCTAAGATGTCGCTGATGAATCCCCCAAAACCCCAAATCCTAACTTAACCTTGGACGCCTCCGCCACCGCTGGCACTAATCCACCGCGGCTTCCCCGCTGTCGCCCGCCACCGCTCAAACCACCCTGACTCCGCCACCACTTCTCTCTTTCACCGCGGTCTCCTCTCCACCGCCGCCCTCTCTTCTCCGCCGCGTCTCCAAATCTGAGCTCGCCTTGGCTGAGTCTTCCTCTGAATCCGAGTGGAAGGGGTCGCACAGTCCTCTCTAAGCGCCATGAGTTACGGGAGAGAGTTAACGATTTTTTTTGCCAAAATGTCTCCAATCCCGTGGCTGTTGCACGGCTGTGTTGAGATCCCTCAGTTAAGAAAACAGATATCGGTATTCGAAAGCACCCATAGTTTTGGCCGATATTTGTATAAATTTAATAAAATCTAGATTAATTGAAGGCATTAGCAACTTGCATATAATAGCTAGAAGACTTTTTTTTTGAAAGTTCATACTAGCTAGAAGGCTGATTTGCGCCGTAAAAGTATATCATAAGCTGTGTGTGGCCCGGCGCGCGGCTGGATTCTCACACGGCCAATCATCCCCTTGACATGAGCAGAAACATCAGGAGGGAGGAAAGGAGGGAGCCATGCCAACTAATCCAGTCAACCTGCAGCAACATTTCATCGTCTCGACCCCGCCGTATTTACTTATACTACAAATTGTCGGTCTCTAGGCCCATCACACTCATTAATGCCTTGCCTTTAAGCACTCTTTCCTTCCTCCTTGTTATTCCAAACTTTACACTTCGATCTATCTATACGTCTCCCTGTCCATCCCCCTTCCCTGTCACTTGTGCTCGTGCTCATCTCCATCTCCCAACAATCACAGGAGAGCATGCATGAATGTCCACGGAGAGGTAAGTGATGACTACCTCCACAATAGCTTCTAGTGTTCTTCCCATTTTGTCTCTTCATTCCCTTTGCTGTCAGAGTTCTATCTATAAGAAACGCCTTGTTCTGCCACGGCATCTGATTGCTTTGCTTGATCTGTTCCTTTTGCTTGAAACTTTAATCAAGTGATAAAGCAATTGACTAGTTACTTTTCTTGTTCCTAGCTAGCCGTGGTTTCATTCACATCATCTTTATTGTGTTTCGCATCTCCCCTCTTAAGTAGTTCAATCTCATTCAACAAACCCTAAGTTAACAACTCTGGCTGTCGGACTTCCACCAGGGACAGACTTGATGAGATCGGCAAGAAGATCAAGCGAGACTGACGCGACCGGCATCGCCGCCGCCGCCGCGGCGGCATCCGCCTCCACGGCGCCGACCGAAAACCCCGTCCAGTGCCGCCTCCTCGGCCTCAGCGGCTCCTTGAACACCGTGGCCCCTTGCGCGGCGTGCAAGCTCCTCCGCCGGCGATGCGCCCAGGAGTGCCCCTTCGCCCCCTACTTCTCGCCGCACGAGCCCCACAAGTTCGCCGCAGTCCACAAGACCTTCGGCGCCGGCAACGTTTCCAAGATGCTCTTGGTACGGCTAATTAATTAACATCACGAAAAAATTTGACGCTATTTTTTTAGTGAAAAGCCCTGCGCATCGTAACATGTGTATGGATGGTAGCTTACGTTCAACGCGTCGATTTGCAGGAGGTGCCGGAGGCGAAGAGGGAGGACGCGGCGAGCAGCCTGGTGTACGAGGCGAACCTCCGGCTGCGAGACGCGGTGTACGGATGCATGGGCGCCATCTCCGTGCTGGAACAACAGGTGAACGCGCTGGAGTCGGAGCTGGACGTGGTCAGAGCCGAGATCTTCAAGCATCGGTACCGGCAGGCCGGCGCCGGCTCCGTCTTCACAAACGACGACGCAGCGCAAGCCGCGGCCGGCTTCGTCTCTTCTGCTCCGCCGGTGCACGCTGGAGACGTGGTGTCAGTAGCAAACCCTGCCGGGGCGCCGGGGATGTCGGCGGTCTACGTTGCCGAAGCCGTCGACCATTCCTCAAGTACTACTGATCACTATGCCCCCCTTAATACAAGTGAACATGCTATATTTTGGTTGACATGCATGGATTTATTTAACATTTTGGTGAGATCACAACCAAACCGGCCTGAAGAATAAACTGTGTGAATGTTTAATTTATATAGTATGTCTTCTAGAAATAGATATATAATTTAGGCACATTGGTGGGTGACATAAATCTAACTGAACTAGTTAATAACCCTGCGCAATCCTACAGAATTTTAAAATATCTTATATTTATATAAATTTATATATTAATTTTAAATTAAATAAAAGATAGTTAAATTTAAAATAACAATATTATTGCACTCTTTTGGTAATTACATGATACTAATAGTAAAAATATTTAAAGATATAAAAGAAATAAAATTATAAAATAATAAATGAATTTAAGTCTATCATTTTAACTCAGAGATTAGTCGTAGCCATAATACGACTCATTAGCTCGCATACTCATAACTCTTGATCTGTTACAAATATAAATATATATAAAATAGATCAAATTAAGTTGATTTAAAAATTATTAAAAATATATGTGTCTGAGATCTTATTTTGTTAATCTCATCGCGTAGAACACAATGGTGAAAATGAAATTTAAAATGAATTGCAAATATAGAGCAAATTAAGTTGATTTAAAATTTCTTCAAAATATATGCAAATGTGATCTTGTTCTATTCATCTCATCGCGTAGAACACAACAGTGAAAACAGAATTTAAAATGGATATCATATAAGTGATATTAATCATTTTAAAGTTTTTTATAAATTACACTAAATGAATTGATAAGTTGGATGTTAAAGTGGATATTGAGGTAAATAGTCTTCATATCAAGGAAAATTGGTATTGATGACTTAGTGGGTTATGTCTATATAGTTAGAGTAGATTTGTGTACCATTTATTTTCTTGTAATTGTCGATTGTGAATTGTTGATTAATTCAGTTATTGAGAGAATGGTGATTGACCTTATACTACAATATACCCACTAGTTTCTAGGTTTGACGCTCAAACAATATTCAGAATTTTGTTATTACAGCAAACACCACTTGTCTAACTCAACTATGCTTCAAGATGAACACTCTACATTTTGTTATTCCTCTTCAATTTTCTGAACTTTCAATATCGATTTGAAATTGCGCTGAGCCTAGTTGTAGTTTTATTAGATATAGGGCTGCTGCCCCTGCCTCGGGAGGCTTGTGTGACACCACACGGTGAGGAAGGGGGTCGAAACAAGTCGTTTCTTCTTTTTTGAAAAAAGGCTGGTTGTAGTTCTTTCAGAAACTAATGTGCGGATATGTATTTATTCAAGGTTTGTCCATTAAATTTTTTGTTTCTAAGAGCATCTCTAATAATGAATAGTATATTTATATCTTATAATTTGATTTAGTTACTGGTTTGTTGAGTTTGAGGTCTAAAGAATAAAATTGTTCTCTCTAATAGTCGGATCATAAATTATATTATTAGAAAAGAAATTATATTATTAGAAAATAAAAAGGTTTGCGTTGATGTAGAAAATGGAGATAGGGCCCTGATAGATGAGACAATATATTTAGAATTCAGGAGGTTAAGCCCTATAATTATTTGACACAAATTTTTATAAAATATGATCATTATTGGAGACTGATTTATGAGCTTTAAGCCCTATATTTCAAGATACTATCTTGTTTATTAGTACCTTTGTTGAAGATGCTCTAAGTGAATTTTATTTTGTTAAAATTGATGCTTTTGCATATCAGTTATCTCTGCTCAACCGTGTAGTTATCTGAATATATCATGCATATTCCGTGGTTAGTTCTTGACATCTCAGTAAGTTGATCATTTTTGTCAAGTAGAACTGTAGACACTGCTGGTGAGTCCACAGGACTTATGAATGAAACAACAAGAAATCTACTATACCACAATGCTTGTCCTCACTCTCCACGCAATGTATAATTCGGTTTGTTTAATGTTTGGGTATGATCCACTAACTTTATTTCTTGATGAGCATATCACTGAAAGATTTCGTTTTCCTGTAACACTAAAATGACATAGGAATTCCCCACTGAATTTTGACAACGCTGAACCGTTGTTTATTAGCTCTTTATCAGGTGCTTAGCTCTCATGGGATAATGCGGCGTGATGGGCTTCGTATGCTGCGTCGACTATGTTGTCATCTTTGTTCTTTTTTTTCAAAAATTCTAGAACACTGTCCAGCATATATTATAAGAAGAAATAGAATTTGGGCACCAGTGGTGCCTTACAACCATAGCACTGATCTAGGAGCATGGGCTAGATCAGTGCGATCGAAGTGAACTACTCGCTAGACATTGTTCCAACAATTCTAGATAGCTGTTTTGCTCCAGCTGAAACCCTATCTTTGTTCTGAAGCAGAGGAGAGTTAGGGTCTCAGTGTGAGGTTTCGTTGTGGGTTCGTTTTGTAACTGATGTTGACAATGTTGTGTTTTTTTAACCCCCGCTTCACTAGAAATGGGGTTGGAGCGCTCCCCCTGTTCGAAAAGAAAGTAGAGCAGAATAGGTACACCTGTGGTTTTTTAACTCAAACAAATAGTTATACGGTGTCTAAACATTATTACTTTCATGCATCAACGTCCTATTCATATTTTTTTTTAATTTGGAATTACTACTTTCGAAGGAAAAATGAAAGAGGGAGAATTGGAGCCAACGACGTATTCCATTGATCTCATCCCGTATTTGTACAAGTCTCACAACCGAACGCAGCTACAAGTGCGGGCTGAGCATGGGCCGAGTCCGCGGGCGTGCGCGACATGAGCGAAGCGAGCGGCATGGCCGTTAGGCCGTGTACAGAACTAGCCGGGGCGCCTAAGCAAGCTATCCTTAACAAAAAAACACCATGTTGATCGAAAAATGTCATGTGATCAGCTTTTAATCTGCAGGCAGTCATCCTGTCAACCTGCTTTCCTAATACCCATGTGATCTTCTGGTCCAGCAGAAAGAAATGTCAATAAACTGGAGGCAGAATTGGCTCTCTGCGTGCTCCATACAAAAAAAAACAGGCTCTTTCAATCATGGATGGATGTAATCTGTCAATGACCATGCCAGAACAGCTGAGCAGCTGAATGCACTCCTGTCTAATAAAAAAGGTGTACGACGAGGAGGGGCCTTTCCTTGGCGTGGCGTGCGGAGTTTGCATGCAGCTAATGTCGTCGTACTTATTGAGTTCGACGTAGGTAAAGTAAGGTACACACAGACGAGACGACGCTCGCGCGATCGACCCTGACATTATTAGAAATTGGCGTCGCCGGAAGGGCTTCTTGCTCCAGGATCATCCGTCCGTGAGACTTCTCCCTTCCGAGGCTTCTTGCTCATTTGTTTTATTGTCGCCTCTGGGTTAGACGATCGAGCGGGATGGAGAGGCTTGGGTGTGTTGTTCCGCGTGCGTGGCGTGGCCATCGAGATCTGGTCCGCAGCCCATGGTGCTTGCTTCACACGACGGGCATCTATCGCGCGCTGACTGGCTTGTCCGCACTCATCAACCCCATTGCCGTAAAGTCTTCACTAACCTCGAAAACCAGCACGAGCTGCCACGCAAAACCGCTTGCTTGCTGATCACTACCCTCAGTTTATTTTTCTTCTTCTTAATTCCCTCTTGGCGCGCGTTCGCTGAGGTAATGGTGGATTGTGACGCCGGCGTGGCGTCAACGTCCCGCACGACCGCTGCTGTCGGGGCACGTCGGCATCGGCCTCGTTCGGATTCATTGTTGCGGCAGCGGGGGGGGGAGGGGGGTGCTACAGTGCCCTCAGTAATACTGTGGCAAATTCCTGTGCATGGCACTGTTCATTATACCTGGTCACTGTTTATATTGCTGTAGCAACAAATCTCACCCATTCCCGATGGGCGAATGTAAATGGAAGAAATTACCGCACTGTTTGTTCTCTGAATTTTTGCCAATAACACTGTAGCCAGGGATACTGCTCGGTGGTTGGTATCGCCCGGGGAGGACAACGTGGAGCGCGGGGCGGCATATAGCGTTAGCGCCTACTTGGGGTGGGTGGTACAGGCCGCGTTGGCGCTGGCTCGGTTGGTACCGACCGTGGTATTGCCCGCCGCTGGGACCGGTGGGCTATAACTAGGTAACAGCTCCGTCTACGTGACATGTTTAAATTTGATCGTTGGAATTCAAAAACTAGTTATTTTTTTACCGTTATAGCTTCAAAAAATCTGATTTTTTTTAAAAAAAATCAAATTTCGTCACCTACGGTTTAATCTCATTCCACACATTTCTTCCACTCTCTTCTCCACTCTACGCCATGTCGAACAACTGGTATCCCAACTTGCAAATGTGGTGTGACCTTCTGAACACCCTGACTTTACAAGCTCCTTTCATTCCCGACGAGCTTACCAATGCCTCTCCGCTCCATCGCCGATCCAATACCTCACCAACATCACATCCTCCTGCTCTCTTTCAACCATCTCCACCTTAACCATATCACTATCCTCCCTATAAATATCGCCTACCTCCGGTTAGTGGTTTGATGGAAGCTCCATCATATCCATACTCTCCACCCCTACCATATGGATATCCGCTATATTGATACCCTCCACCCCCAGCCGGTAGATCATTGGGTGGTCATGTTCCTCCACTGTAGTCATACCCTCCTCCCCTAGTCGGTGGTTCATCGGATGTCCATGCCCCTCCACCATATTCATACCCTCCACCTCCGATATATTCATACCCCCACCTCAACCTATTCACTCTGGATGTGGTGACAACTCCGGTGGAGGGAAAAGGGAAGGAAGACTCGAGTGACCCAGCAATTGAGGAAGAGGTAACTCGTCCCATTAGTCGGGATAGAAACAAGACAGCCACACGGAAGGAGAAAGGGAAGGAAGGGTTAAGTAGTTAAAGTGAGTCTTCCTCCGCAATAGGTGATATTATGTCCACTCTCAAGAAGTTAAAGCACATCATTTGCTAAGGCACAAATGTGGAAGCAGTATAACAAGCTCAATGACCGTTTCACCGTGAACATGAACGAGGAGGAATTGGAGAGTCATCATGAGACTCTGAGATTTATTCAAAGAGATTTCCAATTTGTCCAACAAAATGTGGCGGAGGGGTAGGACGAGGATGAATAGTAGAATCTCTATGTGTTGTAATTTAAATTAGTATGTGTTGTATTTTGAATTTATATGTGATGTAATTTAAATTAGTATGTGTTGTGATTTTAATTAGTATGTAATTCAATTTGTTTTCTCAAATTCATTGTCTGTGAAATAAATTTTAAAATGGTTAAGTCTGAAATGATGATGCTGACTGAGAGAAAGAAGACTAACGTGACTGATGTTGATGTGGCTATGGATTATATACCATAGACTACTGCTGGAGCGTTGGTGATCAAAAGAGAGAGAGAAAATTAATGTGATGTGATCAACAATGAGATAGAGGGTGCCCACCATTAGAACGTAGCGTTTGCATGGTTGTGTGCACCATCGATGAGATGGTCCTGGATATCTCCTGATACTGTCATCTATCCATGCTAATCCAAGAGGATCTCACACCGCTGAGTGCTACTGGGTGTTTACTGTCACGAACAATGAACAAGCACCCTAACACTTCCTCCATATTTAAATTATTATCGCTATATTGACGTTTTGCATTATTGTTTAAACACATTAATTACAATATATAAAAGTATAAGTTATATTTAATTTTTTTATGATAAATCAAATCATATCAAAATAGATGATACTTTATAAAAAATATAAGATGAATAATAAAATATAATTTAAAAAGTTAAACAATAATAATAATTTAAATATGGAGGAAGTAAAATCAATCAAAGTTCTCCAAGTGACGTCTAGGATTTAGACATCTCAGGAAAATGAATGTGCGATAGGGATCTAGTATTCCTTGCATCAGGTGATGTGATCGTCTGAGGCCCGACCCCCTTTTTTTCCCTGAAAAATGAGTACGCCCTGTTTTATTGTTTTAACCCCTAATTCAAGTATAAGGTGATGTAACTCAAATGTTACAATGCACATCTTATACATATATAACACATCACATACACTAACATGTGTAAACAAAATCTAAATAATTATACTAAATCTAGATGTTAAATAAGTAGAGCACGAAAGTCACCATACACACTGAAAAAATCCAGTAAAAAACACCGCCTTGGGGAGACCAGGGCTCGATTCCAAGATCGAGAGCAGCCGGAGGGCTTAGCACCACCGGTGCTAGCGAGGCCTCGTCTCTGCACGCCCTGCTTTTATCAAGCCCATTGGTGATCAATCTGGTTTCCATGGCTAAGAGCGTTCGCAGCAGTTCTCGTGTATGTGCATCCAGGCTGCTTTAGCAGCTTGCGAACACTGGGTGTGAAAGAGACCGCACGCATTCTAGCTTCTAGGTCAGTACCGTATATTCCTACAGGTTCTCTTTTCAACTATCTTATTTTTTCACAAGTATTCAGCAGTTGCGTATGCACGTTCGTCAGCTGTTGTAGACGATCTAAGTGAGGGGAATGATGACGTCAGATTGGTTCATCTATCGAAATGGTCCTATTGTTGTGCAACACAGTAATTGACTCAGGAGGCGATTCCGTCAGGAATCACAAGTTTGTCTACAGTTCAACCTAGATGTACTAGGAATTATCCACCAGGGCAAACTGAGAGAGCACCACTCGATCACCACTTATGTGCTACTCCCTCACCCAACATTAATTGTCATTCTCATTTTGCAACACATCTTTATCTTTTTTAAAAATACATTTTTATCTCTTCTCAACACATATATCGTCTCTTTCTCATTTTTGCACACCAACCTTTTTTACTTCTTAATTCTTGTGGCTAGAGTCAATGTGACAGATAAAATTGAACAGAGAGAAAGAGAGAGAATATTTATATTTTTCCATTTTCTATTTGTTATCTTGCAAACAAACTTAAATTAATTATTTTTAATATCTAATAATCAACAAAACTACAAATCAAGGCAAAGGACACCGATAGTTAAGGATGACATATAATATTACTCGTGATTCATACCATTCATACAACTTAAAATGATTATAATGACATTAAATAAATTAAAAGAAGTATAAAGACAAGGCATTCAATTAGTGTCACAACCATGAGTATCCGGCTGAATTTTAGGATGAACTTATAAAATTTAAGGTGCTCCTCATGCTTTCCTAAACTTCTCTTTCAAGTACGGTCTCCCATTTGAGATGACTCACTTGGTGGTAAATATTGCTTTTCATATTGAATCATTGAATGAATTTAATATAACATTGACTTCATATATTTTGGTTGTTTGGTATTGTCAAATTTTTATGGGACTAGCTAGTCTAAATCAACTAACAAAAAGGCACAGATCATTTGGATATTTTTATTTGATTGGATTATTGGTAGAAAATATTTTTCTTCCCTGCAGAAAAAATATGAAGGGGACAATTGTCTCGTGATTTAGAAGTCGATAACATAGCATAATGCTTTAAAATTTCTAATCTTTTAACCATCATGTAACAATAATATCACCCTTACAATTAAACACATTCTTAAGAGGTTAAGAATCACGTTTTTATCTCAACCATACCTTACAACATTAGAACAGAGTATAAAGTAAGATCTTTTAAAATTTATCATACCAATTTTCGCATTAGACAGACATACATGAGATGGAATGTATAAAAAAATTGAACCTAATGAACTATGATATAACAACATTTTGTCGTCTTCTTATGAGTTAACAGTTGAATCAAGTGAGCGTTGACTATCTCTGTGGATACTCTGTCCTTCACACGAAAGAGCTCCTCCATCTCTACTAGCATCGTGTCCCACTCCAAACGTATAAATTATCTTATATGAACTAACTTAGAGATAAGAGACTAACTCAAATTGCAAAATAGTGATGCTTCTCTATTTCACATACTAATACACGTTATCTTCGATTAGGGAGTGCTTGGGTTAGGGTAAGAGTAGTTTGAATTGGTTCCACGTCAATCAATTTCACTCCACAAAGTCTATCAATAGCTCGTTCGCACCAGACTTGCTCCAAAAATGTCCTAATAACTCCATAAAATATCATGACCACATATGCAACTAATCTATTCAATAACAATGTATAATGTTCATTGGTTTCCTACACCTCACTAATAACACGAAATGTTGAATACATTATGGAGAGGTTAACAAAGCACATTTTACCTCAACCATATCTAACAACATTAGATTAAGTTATGTGTGAACTACTATTGCTTGCTATTTTTGAGTCATGATCTGTTTGCTTACACACATAAATTAGACTGACTCTAATATGTGTGAGTTTTGTAATAATTGGCCACATACAGTTTCTGTAGAGCCTGGGACCTTTTCATATTCTTAATGAAATTTACCCTTAATACAAAATATCTAACAACATTAGAACAAGTTTTGAAATAAAGTAATATACATATCTATATCACATCAATTTTCTCATTGGACATACATACATGTTGTCGACGTCTCGTCGCAGGATCGGAGGGAATGCAAGTTGACAAGATCAATCTCAAGTGAACATGAGACACGAGGTTTAGACTGGTTCAGACCCTCTAGAGAGTAATAACCCTACATTCAATATGACTTTATTGATATTGATTCGCTGATTATTTTTCTGATTGTTTTTTCTGTTGCCCTCAATGGGGATCTACCATGTCTATTTATAGTCGGGGAACCGCCTCATAGAGTTTAGCTAGATTCTGACTCTAATTATAAAAGATAGAAACTCTTGATCGTAATCCTGACGTATTCGTTAAGTTATCCTATTAGGAGTTATCCTGGAGTTACGATCGAACTCTTCATATGCTACTTACTGGACCCAATATCTTTATGGGCTATTCTGCCTATCTCGTATTTGATCTTCAGTGGTCCCTGGTTCAGATAAAATTAAGATATCATCACTAGCCCATGAACACGCCATCAATCCTGGTGAACTTCGGTTCCCGATCGGGCTACCGGCTGATTGACAATCGCCGATCAGATCCCTCTGTTCTAACCAAGCTGAGCGACTTCATCTTCGACATAACAACTGCTTCATCTTCTTGTTCGACATCCTTCTTCACTGATATTACGGGGTTGGTGATGTGCTCAATATAAAAAGATCAACATATGACTTTAATTTTTGTCTTGTATATGTTGGTATCTCCTCGGTGGGTAGCTGAGTTTTCTTCAAAAAATCATTCACATCTTATTCTGATTGGTCGTGACATACATCCTTTAGTATTGAGTGATAATCTAAACGGGCGCGGAGCTGATTGGATACATCTTCTACAAGCTTAAAACTTTAGAGTTGTTCTGATGTGATGCTAAGTCAATTTGGCATGTGCTTCTGATTTTAACGAATCCAGAGTTGTCTTGATACGATGAGAATTTGATATACTGCATTGTCTTAATCTTAATCTAAGCTGATTGAGAAAAAATATGAGCTGGTTGGAAAGATAATCGAATGTTGGATCAATTAGATCGATAAATCCACTATTCCCTTCAGTTTGATGTGATCCGGTTGAAGAGTCAATCAGATCTAGCATTCACTTCTTCGGGGTGCTTCTTTGAAATGGTTGTAATTATAAATATTTCAGATATGCCAGGTGCAAAAATCCTAGATCTGTGTACTGATCGTGGGTAGTAAATCTTCTCTTATCAATTCTTCCATCATGATGTGGAGTCGGTTAATCCATTGTCAATCGATGAAGCTTATGACTCAATCGAGGCCGACATGCCTGATCATGATAGATGATGATCTCATGCCTTGTGTTCACCTGATATTGATCACATTAACTTACGTTCTCTCACGTTCCTACTACAAATATCTAACGATGAGACGTCAACACATGTGATGATATATGCAATGAACAATTGAACCATATGGACCATGATATAACATTTTGTTTTCTTCTTAGGGTAGCCATCAAAAGGCGAACTAACTATGCATTTTACAATCTCGAGCAGAGTGACAATAATGTACGAGTATGATCATTTTCATTGGTGTCGAAGTGGTTTTGCGACATTGCTACCAGAGCCGCTACACGAGCAGCCCGCTGTGGTTCTTTTATGGGGAAGGCCTTTAGCGTCTTGGTTGTTAGCTCTAGGCGAACGTGGTGGACACGATGATTTACGTGGTTCGGGCCGCCTGAGCGTAATACTCTATGTCCATAGGAGAACCGAGTTGTATTGTGCTCAAGCCTGCCATGCCTGAGCCCTTTCTTTTTTCGACCCCTGTGAAGAGGTGTCTA
>VSTD030001413.1:0-13207 GCA_008808055.3 Sporobolus alterniflorus | reverse complement strand
GCTTAAGTTCGCTATATTGCTGAGTTTAATTTCTGAGCTAATAGTAACTTATTTGGATCACAGAATGGTGAACACTTACATTGGAAGGGGTGATCCCGAGCCTGCTCACCTAAACGAGAACCCGCCTCCACCGCCGACCTTGGCTCAAGTGATCGCTGGGATCCTTGAGTCTCGTGATGAACAGACCGAGCTGCTATGGCAATTGGTGGCCAACTCTGCTTGGGGGTGGCCATGGGGCAAGGAATGCTCCCACTCCAGCTCCGACTACCTACGGTGACTTCACGGCTACTCACCTGCTGCTCTTCACCGAGGCAGGAGAGCCTCTCAAGGTCGATCCCTGGCTTCGAGTGATCGAGTCCAAGTTTGGGCTCCTGTAGTGCACAGAGGCTTTGTCCCCTCGTTTGATGGTCGTGGGTCATAGGATGATGCAGGGGGCAGGCTAGCCCATCCACATCAACCCCCACGTGGGCAGGCTTAGTAGCCAAGTAAAGCAACGTCGTGAAGCAACGTCTCTAAGAACCATCCCGGGCATCGTCCACCTCAGTTTCAAGAACACTAGGGAACCAAAAAGAACATCCGGGAACCCAGAAGAATGCCATGGAAGCTCCGTCCATCCACTACGAACTGACCGTCTCAGTCTGAAGGACTACTGGTCATGTAATTTACTCCTAATTGTAAAAGTAACTAGTCTGTAGATATTCGGCCATCACTCAGCCTATAAAAGGCCCCCTACCCTTCAGGCAGGGGGCACGAGATCTATTTCCCCCTTCACCACGCAGACTTCTCAAGCTCTCTGCTCACCCTTTTGCAACACATGTTCATCTTCAATACTAAATCGCTAGACGTAGGGCTATTACCTCCAAGGAGGGGCCTGAACCAAGATAGATCATTGTGTGCTTTGTAGTTTGTAAGACCATCTCAGAACTGGAACGCGCAATCTTGACTACCTTGTTCTTACCGATGCAGAAAACATCAATAGTTAGCACGTCAGGAATGGGGATTTGCAACGTGCTTTTCCTCTAGATGTTCCAATGGTTCCCTCATCTGCAATCACCATTGCTGCTGATGGTGAATGCCTTACATGTGGTGGCTTCTCCCTAGGAGAAACAGTTCGCTTTAGGAGCTTCGAGTTCATCGCCGACTACTTCAGTGGCCTGAGCCTCTCCCCCAGGAGCGGCAACTCGGGCGCCGCCTTCATGGGCTCAACTCGCAATGGGACACCACCCCCACGGCAGGCCATGATAGAGGACTCTGCCAAGGAGTTCCTCACAGTGCCAAGTAGGGAGGGGCCTTCGGCCTCTGCTCTCCCAGGAGGTGTGGCACGAGGGCTCCGCCCGCTCCCGTCACAACCACACCATGGCTGAAGGACATCCTCAACATCACCACTGCACAACAGGTGGAGAGCTCCCTCCAGTGTCGGGCTAAGAGCTCCATCTCCAGCCCTTGGGACTTTTTCATTGAACCAGTTAAGTCATATTATAAGATTATTTTCTTCCGAATCAATACTTATGTCTTGCTCATAATTTTTGCTAAGTACTTTTGTTGCATATATTCCGAGTATATCGCACCATACATGATAATGATCTATGCCACGCTTGATGCTCTACAGGCCACGCCTCAACGACTACACACCCTACACTCGGGGGCTACGGTCCGGTCCAAATGAGTGGATAATACAATGAATGTCTCAAAAGAGGAAATTGGCTAACCCTTTATCATATTCAGAGCAATGAATAAGTTTTTCATATCATTATTTACCCATTACACACACTTATAATCAAGGTACATCTCGACTCCTACCATAGATCCCGACGCTGGTCGTAGATCCCAACTCCGGTCACACATCACGACTCCGATCATACTGCGACGCCCCATGGTCGTGACTCAATCCTGCAACGGTACCCACAATAACCTGTGAGTACTTATTCTGCCTCCCATCGAGCAAATGGCTACGACCACCCGCTCGATGAAAGGCTCAAGGGCTACTGTCGAGGTCTTGTATCCAGGGTATCGAGGGACGTCGGTTATGGCCCATCCTCATAACCCGGCTCAGGACACGGCCGGGCTCCCAGCAACCATGCCCGGGGGCTTCCAGTACCGGGTAGGCACTGCCAGAGTCGGTTCCTCAGGAAGCAGCGACATTGAATGCTTGGCACGATAATACAGGACCGCAGGTACCCGAACGGTCAACACTCAACCAAATATCCAAGCCCAGGGGCTTCGCATCCTCTGAAAAGGTGCCACCGCCCACTCCAATGACAGGACAAGACAACACCTAGCAGGAGGCCTTGTCCCCTTGTCTGACAGCCACAGGCCATAGGATGGTGCAGGGGGGAGGCCAGCTCATCCACATCAACCCCCACATGGGCAGGCTTAGCAGCCAACTAAAGCAACGTCTCCAAGAACTGTCCGGGGCATCGACCACCTCAGAACCAAGAATGCCCAGGAACCAAGAAGAACACCCAGGAGCCCAGAAGAATGCCATGGAAGCTCCATCCATCCACTACAAACCGCCCTTCTTAGTCTAGGGCCCCACTAGCCATGTAATTTACTCCCAATTGTAAAAGATAGTTATCCGGTCGTTGCTCGGCCTATAAAAGGCCCTCTACCCTTCAAGCAAGGGGCACGAGATCCATTTCCTCCTTCACCACATGAACTTCTCGAGCCCTCTGCTCACCCATTTGTAACATATGTTCATCTTCAATATCAAACTGCTGGATGTAGGGCTATTACCTCTAAGGAGGGGTCTAAACTAGGACAGATCATTGTGTGCTTTGTAGTTCGAAAGACCATCTCGGAACTGGATTGCGTGATCTTGACCACCCTATTCTTGTCGGTGCAGAAAACACTGACAAGTCTACAACTTGGTCAATGTAGGGAAGGGGAAACAGATCTTTCGGACATGCCCTATTCAAACTCATGTAGTCAACACACATCCTCCATTTTCCATTCTTTTTTGGTACAAGAACCGGATTTCTATCCAACCTGGCTGTTGGACTTTGTTAAGAAGCCAATGGCCAGAGCCTCGCTAACTCCTCACATGTGGTTGATAGGCATGGACCTAGGCTTGATGTTGAGGGTGTGCTTGGCGACCTCCCGAGAGACGCTCGGCATTTCTACCGGTCTCTATGCAAAAATGTTCTTGATGCATCGGAGGAAGTCAATGAGGTTGCCTTCCTATTTGGGGCTCAAGCCGGCCCTCACCTAGGTGAATATGGCTGAGTCCTTGGCATCAATTTGTACGGCCCTGGCAACCTCGACAGCCTTAAAGGTGTCGGATGTGGAGGGAATGGCCGGGTTGGTTGAAGAGGGTCATGCACTAAGGCACAACTCATTTAGCTCGGCTGTGGTGACTGCGGTGGCAGCTAGCTCAATGTTGCTCTGCTCGCAGTCCAACAACCGATGAGCCTTGGCCTCCACAGTGATAACGCCGATAGGTCCCAGTATCTTGAGCTTGAGGTACACGTAGCTGGGGACGGCCATGAACTTGATGTAACATGGCTGCCCCAGGATGACATGATAAGGCCCAGAGAAGTCGACCACCTCAAAGGTGAGCATCTCAGTGTGGTAGTTTCTCATGTCTCCGAAGGTGACAGGCAAATTAAATTGCCCGAGGGGGGACAGACTGCTTGTCCAGGACTACTCCGTCTAATGGGTGCGGGCTATTTTTGAGTTGGTCCCGAACCAGCCCTAACCCCTCAAAGGTGTCGAGGTACATGAGGTTGAGGCCACTGCCTCCATCTATGAGGGCTTTAGTGAGCCGAGTCATTTCGACTAGCGGGTCGACTACGAGGGGAAATCTCCCCAGCTTTGGGATACAATCCAGGTGATCTTTCTGATCAAAAGTGATATGGGACTTGGACCATCAAAGGTACTCCAGGGTAGCTCATGGCGTTGATCGTCCGGCTCGTAAGCTTGAGCTTATGCCAGGACTTGTGGGGGGCGTGTCCACAGTATATCGACATGACCACCTCTTCCTTGGGGAAGGGTGCAGTGGCCTTTCCTCCCGGGTCTCCCTCAGGCTTCCTACCTTTGGTGAGAGCCCCCGTGATCATGTAGTTTCTCATCATGGTGCACTTTTTGAGCTTGTGCCTGATAGGGTATGCATGGTTTGGACAGGTCACTTTGAGAAGTTTCTCGAATAGATCATTGGGCTGCCACACCTGGTTTTTGAAATCGCACTCGGTGGTAGTGACATGTTCCTCATCAGAGTCATCCGTTTCCTTGTCATCATCATCATTGCAGCTGGTACCAACTGCGACCCGTTAGGGGTGCTGCTTTTGCCCCTTTTTGCTGCCTTTGGCGCTTCTCTTAGCACCTTTGTCGGCAGCTTTGGGTGGTGCCCCCGGCTGTCGTCAGGGATCGTTTTCCCGTCACCCTGGACAAAGACGGCCTCAATCACCTCTTCACTAGGGGTGTGCTGGGTGGCGATGTCAAGCAGATCCTTCATGGTCTTCAGGTGATTAGGGTCGAGTTCATGCAATAGAGTCCAACAGCTAGTGCCATACCAGAATATCAACATGACATCAGTATCGCCAACTTTCAGGAGTTCATGGCACTTTCAGGAGAATCATCGGACATAATCCCAGAGGGATTCGCCCAGTTTCTACTGGCAACCCTTTAAGTCAAAGGGGTTGTTGGGTCACACATACGTGCCCTAGAAGTTGCCGGTGATGACCTCCTTGAGATCCTTCCAACTATCAATTGTGTTTCTCAGCAAGTGGTCCAGCCATGCCCTAGCTGTGTCGGCTAGGTAAATGGGGAGGAACTAGATGATGAATAAGTCATCATCTGCCCTGCACGCCCTACATGTAAGGTGATAGTTTTCCAGCCAAACAATGGGATTTGTCTTGCCGTCGTATTTGATGATCTTATTTGATGTTCGGAAATGTTTTGGGAAATACGTCCCACGCACGTTGCTTCTGAATGCCTTGGGGTGCGGTACCTCAGCACTGAGGATGCACCCTTCCCGGCCGTCATGCTCACCTTGGTGCAGGTTACATGTGCGGTGCTTGAACTATGCGCCATCGTCCCCTTGGCAGGCCTGACGGCACGTTAGGGGCTCAGGATGCCTGTTCGGATGGCACGGTCGAGCACGGGCCGAAATCTGGGCCGGCAAGGATGCGGTCGCCGCCATGGGGAGCTCTATGGCAGCCTTTTCCCGGGTAGCCTTAGAGCGGCCTAGGCTCGAGATCGAGACCTCAGCCCAACGCTAAAGTGAGCTCTCCTCTTACTGCATTGTGGTGATGATGAGGAAGTCTTTCAGTTGGCGGTACACTTTGTCCACCCTATCGGCGGATGGTGTGGGCAAAGTGTCTAGAAGCACTGCCACCGCGGCCACGTTCTAGCTGGCATTAGCAAAGGCAGGGCACTGTGCTGCCTCACGATTAATGGCGGCGAGGACAGCCCTGGCATGAGCCCGGGCATTGGTGAGCTCAATTGTTATTGCCCATTCTGTATCGAGTACGAACATGCAATGGTGTAGCTCAGTTAGCTGAGCCTCAATGGTCGCTCGCTCACCAGCGAGTTCACCTCACCGTTGCACAGCCCTGTGCTCGGTATCAACCTACCGAGCGTGGGCTCGCACTTCTTGCTCCTCCTGATAGGCTTGTTGTTGCCCAAGAAGGAGCCCAGTGTCTGGTTGTGGTGCAGCGGTTCACAGTGGGACCATTGGGATGGTCAGAGGCGCCGGAGTGCCCTCTGGCTGTGGTGTGGTGATGATGGGGACAGTCGGGGTCACCACATTGCATCCTCGAGAAATGGGGAAGTTGGACCTTCCCCCTCCGACAGAGGCTGTGTCACCCTCATCAGTAGATTCCTCGAGAATGATATGTAGAGGTGGCAACCCGTTGTGAACCATTCCTAGGAATACGGCGCCAAAGTCATTCCCCTCGGGAGAAAGACTCAGGTTTCCAAAATGGTCGGCGATGAACTCCAAGCTCCCAAAGTAGATGGTTTCACCTAGGACGAATCTAATGTCGGCTTGGTTGTTTCTGTTGGCAACGACGGTGGGTTTTGGTGAATGAACCATCAAAACATTCAGAGGAAAGCACTCTACAAATCCTCCTACCTGTCGCGCCAATTGTTGGTGTTTTTTGCACTGACAAATAATAGGGTCTACAAGATCGCGTGTTTCCTGTTCCAAGTTGGTCTCGCAAACAAAGAACACAAGGATTTATACTCATTCAGGACCCTCCTCGAAGGTAGTAGCCCTACGTCCAGTGATTTGATATTGATAGAATCAAGGGTTACAAAGGTGAGCAGAGAGCTCGACTAGTTTGCTTGTGAAGGGGGTCTGGATCTCAACCCCCCCCCCTGCCTGAAGGGTAGAGGTTTTTTTATAGGCAGTCCTGAGGTCTCCTAACTTTAGTAAAGTTCCCTTAAAATTCAGGTTCAGTTACATGACATGTGAGAACCTAGGCTAAAATATGGTCTTTCGAGGTCCAGAGGAGACTGCCTGGCTGCCGTCCTTGCAACCGGGTCCTGACGTGACCGGAGCTCAGGACGGTTTTGCGTGGTGCCATCATCTTGACTTGTCTTGCTTAGTTGCTAAGCTTCCCCTCGTGAGGGTGATGTGGAGGGGCTATGCTGCCACCTGTGTCGGCCTATGAACTATATCTGATAGGTGATGGTACAATGCCTTCTGACGGGCGTTGTCCCGACCCATCTTACTGTATAGGCCGGCACAGCCCAGACTACCTTTCCAAGGGTGCGAGGCCCCCGGGACTGGTGATCCACCTTGGTGTTGGTGTGCTTTGCTTGGTCGCTAAGCTTCCCCTCATAGGGGTGATGTGGAGGGGCTACGCTGCCACCTACACCGACCTATGAACTGTGGCTAACAGGCGAGGGTACAGAGCTTTCTGACAGGCATTATCCTGTCCCATCACACTGTATAGGTCAGTGTGACCTTAGATTGCCTTTTCAGGGGGCGAGGCCCCCAGGACTGGTGATCCACTTTGGCGTCGACCGCTCGGGTCCTTGGTGGATCGGATCTTTTATGGAGAACTCCACCTTTATTGGGGCAAGGTTATCTGATGTCTGAGTGATCATAGCAATTATGTGTGTTCTCATTGTGGAGTTGCCATGCCAAGTGGTGATGGAACATATTCCAGCACTCGGAGTGCCTGTTTGCCAGGCACGCGTGGATGCTTATGGTTAGGTCTTCTCTTGTCTGGCATTAAACGATTCCGCTGCCCGAGTGCGTGCCGATCTAGGTCACATGGAGGAGTCAGATTTGGCTGATAGGTGGAAAAATCCTACCTCCTCACAGCCATTGAGGTGGAAAAAAAGACTGATACGTATCGTGCCCGGGTTTAGTTCTCTTAAGTTGGTGGTCCCTCCCCTTCAGCCAGGAGCGGTGGGGCCGTATCTAGTATGGGGTACAAGGTTCACCAACCGTTTGCTGCAGGAAGGAACTGGGTCGTGTCCAGATTTGTTGGGCCGTAACCGGTGGTCCGTAGTACCTGAGGTACAAGACCCCGACAATATCCTTCTACAAGTTGAAATCAGTGAGATTGAAACTACTCCACCAGCTCAATTACTTTTAATTTCCTCACATGCAGCAAACGGGACATCCTCTGCTGCAACATTTTCTGTGGTAATACTAATTGGCAGAAAAAAGGGGAATTTGCTCCCATAGATAGTGACAGTACTGACACTTTCATGGATTATACTTTTGCGAGCAAGACAAACTATAAAATTCAAACTACTAGTCCAAGAATGGTCAGAATAGCAAGGGGAGGCCACCTGGATACTAATGATGTCACAGCAGTAACACCATATATCATACAGATTGAAGTATCCAGTAATGAGTTCAAATTGCTGTTGTTGAAGGATTATGACATCATTTTAGGTTGTGATTGGATAAAACAACACAGCCCCATTGGTTTGGATCTCAGGGACACATCAAGAAACTTGACAATTCAGAAAGATGGTCAGACTAAAGTCACCTTTTCTGACTTCACAACTACTCCCGATAACTCCACAATCATTGTCTTTCATCGGGAAAAGCTATGTAGAACTGAGATAATGGGATGTCATCCAAGTGAACAACATCCAGCAAATGGAAACCACACCAGAACCTACTACCATCCATCCAAGCATTCAAGCAGTTCTACAAGAATTTGATGACATATTTTATGAGTCCATGACCTTACCACCACAAAGAGAATGTGACCACTCCATACCACTTAAAGAAGGTTCTAAACCACCTAACATCAGGCCATATAGAGTGTCATTCAAGCAAAAAGATGAAGTTGAGAAACTTATCAAAGCTTTAGTCCAAGATGCTATAATTAGGCCAAGTACTCATCCCCTGCCATTTTGGTCAGGAAGAAGGATGGATCATAGAGATTATGCATCGACCATAGAGAGCTCAACTCACAAACAGTATAGTACAGAACAAATTTCCAATACCAATGATTGAGGATCTCTTGGATGAGTTATTTGGAGCTAAGCTAAGGTATTTAGTAAAGTAGATTTGAAGAGTGGATACCACCAAATTTGCATGAAAGAGTCAGATATACATAAAATTGCATTCAGGACTTATTTTAGGCATTTTGAGTTTGTAGTGATGTCTTTTGAACTTACTAATGTACCAACAACATTTCAAGCTCTCATAAAACAAATTTTTGCTGCTCACCTCAGGAAATTTATATTGGTCTTCTTTGATGACGTACTGATTTACAGTAAATACATGACTGAGCACATTAATCATCTTCAGCAAGTTATGGCCATTCTAAGATCCAACTCACTGACTGCAAAGAGATCTAAATGTGTATTTGCAGCTGATTAAGTGAAATACCTGGGGCACATCATATCTGGATAGGGAGTAGCTACTGATCCCTCCAAAAATTGAAGCAATTGAAGCAATACAAACCTGGCCAGTTCCAAAGACTGTAACCCAGCTAAGGAGTTTCTTAAGATTAACAAAATATTATAGAAGATTCATACAACACTATGGCCTTATATGCAGATGTCTTCATGATCTTCTCAAGAAAGATAATTTCTAGTGGACTCCTGAACACACAACCCAACTGCATTCAACTCAATAAAGAACAGCATGTCACAAGCTCCTATGCTAGCACTACCAAATTTTACACTGTCATTCACCTTAGAGATTGATGCTTCTAGGTCTGGAATAGTAGTTATGGACTATATGATGCCCGGATCTGGTCTTGCCTTGTTTTCCAGGAAGAAACTGATGTCTATTCATAGGATGCTGTAACTAGGCTAGCTGTACTAGTTTCGATCCTAGTGAATGATAATTACTTCCTTGGACCGCCGAATCTATTTTTAGTTACTCAGTTCTTGATTCGCTCGTTTTCCATTCCACTGATTCGCTCATTCCCCCAGAGTTTTGACATGGTTCCACCCCTGTCGTCTCCATCGACTACCGTGACGATTTCCGTGAAGTAATGGACTATTTCCGCGCCCTCAACCTCGCTCGAGAGCTCAGCGCCCGCGCCCTCTGTGTCACTGTCTCGGCCATCGAGCTCAACCCCGGCAACTACACCGTGAGAGTACTCTCACTTCTCATTTCTTTACCAATTTTATCTACACCGTGACGGGTAGCCTTTTGCACTTTTTAGAAAGTTTGTATCGTAAAGATGACTACCACATGCTTTCTTCGTTGAGGAAATATTGACTAACACATCATTGTTCACCTCTTATTTTCCTCGGGCATCACAAGAGACGGCTTGCTGAAAAATTAGGGCCGGACTTTGCAAACAAAGAGCTTGAATTCAGAATGAAAATACTTGCCCTTGATGCTAAAAATTATCATGCTTGGTCTCATAGGCAGGTATGCAGATCTGATATTTATGCTAATTTTCGAGAGATGCGTACTGTACTAAGCTAAGCCATGAGTATCAAGAAGACATTGTGTCCTAGTGATTGTTTTATTACAATTCTTGCAGTGATTTCTTCAAGCATTGGGTGGATGGGAGTGTGAACTGCAGTATTGCAATCAGCTACTTCAGGAAGATGCCTTCAATAATCCAGCTTGGAATCAGGTTAGTCACCTGGCCTCTCAAAGTTTCCTAGAGATTATGCTGTTTTGCTGTCAGGTTATCCTTATCAGTTGAGCATCATTGTTCACATTTCTATTGATTTGATTATATGAGTCTGCAGAACTGGACACTTGTTGATGACTTATTACCTCTGTTTCGAAAAGTTTACATTTTGGAAATTAGTACACGGTCTGCTAGTAAACCTTTCTATTCGTTTGCCATGATTAATATAAGAAAAAAAATTGAAACTAAAGTATCCTAGGAGTATTTTCATAGAAAATTTATAAAGTAAAGTACTTGGGAGTACTTTCATAGAAAAATCTGTTGGTTCTGAGGTAGCTGTAATTAGTGCTCAAAAGGGGTAAAATTGATCACAGCAACATACATTGACGTTCAAATGCATCGTTTCATGACTATTCTTGACAGAGCTAATTTCCGTACATTCTAGCCTACTTGCCCTGCCTCCCGCATGCCTTTTTCTTTCTTACACTAAAGTATTTCTTTTTTTTCAACAAAGATACCTAGTAATAACAAAATCACCGCTTCTTGGTGGCCTTGCTGCGATGCATGATTCAGAAGTAGATTACACAATTGGGGCTATTCTAGCGAACCCTCTCGGAATGAAAGCCCATGGAGATAAGTACCTTAAAGGTCTATATAAGGGTGACAATAACTTGCTAGTAGTTGACGATCGCATCTCTGGTGTTTGTCTCAAGGTCCTGTGTAATGATTGGGGTTGTGTATTTGAGCTTGCAACATGTTATTACAGATTCATGGATCCATGACCACGTGCTACGTGAGATTTGGCCTGACCCATTAGGGGTTTCTCTTAGGTGGAGCGTTCAGGGTTAGGGTTTTTTTGAAGCCGCCGCTCCGGACGGTCCGACCGCGCTGGCAGGTGGTCAGACCGCCAGCCCTTACCTAGGGTTGCACAGAGGCACTCTTATAAATATGTAACAAGTATATGCAATACAATCTAACTTTCGGCGGCACATCTCTCTCTAACATGGTAATCAGAGTCATCGATTTTTTCTTCGCTTCCACTCATCTCTGACCTAACGCTAGGGTTCGCCACCACCCATCACCACCATCTTGCTGATCATACCGGGCAGCACCTCCAACCTCTTCGTCAATGAGCAACAGGTCACCACCGCTGCTAAGAGGAAGGAGGAGGACGCCACGGCCGTGGCTCAGGCCACCGTCGCTACTGCGCAACGAGAGCAGGAGGCTATCGTCGCCGCCGTGTCTGCCGCACACAAGACCCTGAATGAGGCACGGAAGCGCGAGTATGTTACCACCCTCGCTTGGGAGAAGGAGAAGATCATCACTCGTCACCTGGAACAGCAGTTCACCACTGCCCAAGGGATCGCAATCCCCTAGGATGACGACGACGATCGATCCATCGACACCAGCTCCAACCCTGACGCCGCCCTGACCGCGCTCCTGCATGCGCAAGCTGCTGGCCTCCAGAATATACGATCGGTGATCACGATCATTCTATAACCCTCGTCGCCCGACTACAAGCGGCGATGCAACCTCGTGCTCCTCATGCTTCGTCGCTACGCCCTCATTGACCACGTCCTCTCCGACGTCGCTGATCTGTCCGTCTATTGGGCTAGACTGGACAGCATTGTGGTGACATGGATCCTCGGCACCCTCTCCCCCCGAACTCCATGAGATCGTTCAGGAGCCGACAGAGACCGCACGCCAGGCACGACTCGCGATAGAGGCTCAATTTCTTGGCAACAGCGAGTCACACGTTCTACAACTCGACGCCAGGTTCTGCGCCTTCAAGCAAGGTGACCTCAATGTCAGCGACTACTGTCGTCGGATGAAGGGCATGGCTGACGACCTTCGTGCCTTGGGAGAGTCCATCACCGATCATCACCTCATTCTTAACCTTCTACAGGGCCTGAACAAGAGGTTCGATCACATGAAGATCTTCATCAAGCGGTCACAGCCATTCCCCTCATTCCACACCGTCCGCAATGACCTCGATCTTGAGCAGATCGAGCTGGACCACTCGGTGACCCAAGGACCGACCTCCACGTTCTACTTCGCGCCCTCAGGAGGAGGACGCCCTCCACAGCAATAGTTGCCTCCACGCCCACCGCAGCAGGAACTACCATGTCCTCAGGCGACCCCTCTCCCTCCTGCCCCCAACCCCAATAATGGTGGCAAAGGCAAGGGTAAGGACAAGGACAAGGGGAAAGGGAAAGGCAAGGACAACGGCTCTGGCGTTTCCGACAACAACAGCAGGGGCACCCCAGCGTGGCCCACCTTCTACAATCCCTGGATCGGCACCATCTCGATGTGGCCAGGGATAAGTTCTCTGGAGTAGCAGCTGGTGCGTCCACTGCAGGATGTCCTGCTTGTTGCACTGGTGTACTACGGTGCTCCCGGCGGCCCCTCCTTTGTGCCCTTGCCGATGTCTCCACTGCACTAGCAGCAGGTCACGGCCCCTGCCTGGTCGACCTAGATGGGCGCATGGCATCAACAGTCATTGGTCAACTCCTTTAGCACCATGGCCATGACTCCCCCGGTAGTCACCAACTGGGTCACGGACTCCGGTGCCTCCAACCACACCACCTCAGATGTCGGTAACTTGACATCTGTTCACCCACCCACCTCTATCGATCCTTCATCCATCATTGTTGGTAACAGATCATCTCTCCCGGTTACCTCAGTAGGAGACTCGGCCCTTCTCGGTCCATTTTACCTTAATAATGTCCTTGTTACTCCTGATATTATTTAAAATCTTTTATCTATTCATCGTTTTACCATTGACAATTGGTGTTTTATGGAGTTTGACCCATTTGACCTTTCTGTGAAGGATCTCTCTACGTGAAACATGATCACCAGGTCCAATAGCTCGGGGCCTCTATACACGATGCACCTACCCTCACATCCCGCTCCTTCATCGCGTGTGTCTGCTCCTTCAGCCTTAGTTGCATCGATGTCTACTTGGCATCGACATCTCAGCCACCCTAGTGTCGATGTCATGTCTAAATTATCTCATGATTCTACTGTTGTTTTCTCTAGGTGCACTCATGACCTTTGACATGCTTGCCAGCTAGGTCGTCATATTCATCTACCTTTTATCAGTTCTAATTCTCGTGCAGATAATAATTTTGATTTAATACATTGTGATATATGTACTTCTCCTGTTGTTAGCGTATCTAGCTACAAATATTATC
>VSTD030001412.1:0-13207 GCA_008808055.3 Sporobolus alterniflorus | reverse complement strand
TATTAGTGAAGCAGGGGGGCTAGGAGAAGTCAAAATGGCGTAAACTACATAGGGCGACCCACTGCTCAACGAACCAAATCGAGAACCCCAATGGAACAATATTAGAAATAAGAATCCAACAATTAGACACACATATAGATGGTTGAGGTAGACACATTCACATCCTACCATCCAGGAGCCAATCTCAGGACCTATGTAGAAACCTCAAGCTTCTAATATTCCAATGAAATAGCATACCAAGCAATGATTCCATTAAACTGGAGTCAAAGTCAGAACCACCAATTAGCAGATTATACTGGGATAGAAAAAGATTGCAGATTGAACCAAGGGATCATGCCACTCACAGGTTATCTCAAACCCAAATAACATGCATCAGGCAAGGAGCAGAAAAATGTTTTTTGGTTCGTCTATTCTGTAGCATAAGGACCTAAAAAACATAAGCAAATAGAGTCCTGCTAGAGAAGACAGAAGCACTAGTGTCCTTTAGCTTTCTCGTAAAAAACATCAGAACGTTAAGGACCGCTACGACGAAGGTCATCAAAGAACAACGCTACACTCTATACAGACGGTTAGCATCCCAAATGGTTTGCGGCTTCGGAATTGGTGGGTGCAGAAGGCTATTGATGCCTTCCTTAGGCCTATAATTGAGTGCTAAGTTGTCCAGTCTGGGGACATAAAAGTACTCGAGAGCATCAGGATGGATTGCGTGCCTTCCGGGGCGGTCACGGCCCGGCGCATCTTTCATATTCTCCTGATAGAAAAGGGTAAGAGTCCTGACATCACCACCAGGGCACTTATACGCATACAGTAACAGCGTGTGGAAGACTAACATAACTGTCCGTGTCCGGCAATGTAGTAGCCTGACCCGTCCAGCGCCGGCCGGTAAGGCACACCAGGCAGACGTCTCTCATGATAATGGGGCTGCAAGTGAAAGAAGACCACAATTGGGCCCTGATCAATGCAACTGCAGAGGTACACCCGGTAGGCCATGGAATCCAGTATCTGCTCACGAGTGTCATTGAAGGCAAGGAAGAGGGCCATGTCATCTTCATTGATGGGGAATGGAAGGGGCATAGCTCTACCCTAATCAAAATTGGTTCCCAATGCGAACACACGCTAATAAGGTGGTCGATTAGTCTCTGCTTCGAGTGGGATGCCGTGAAACCTTGCAATCTGGCCCACTTCTGTAACTGAAGTTCCTCTCTCGGTCAGAACCCCATGGCCTGCAGCACAAAGAATCAAACCCGCCAGATGCACTTCATGGTTTTGAAGTGAGGGGAACATGATCCGCATGCGCGCGGTGAAAGCCTCGCTGTAGGCGTGGAGAGCACAGGTACCTCCCCAGAATGTCTTTGCGTTCTGGACAAGTCTGGTACCACCAGAGAATGCTTCCACCTCCCTGGCGTGACGGGGTAAGAGATCTGATAGCTGAAACCTAGGTGGAGGCAAGAAGTTCTCCCAGGTTCGCTGGTGGAAGGGCTGGAGTACCCAAGCAGGTAACTGGTGCTCGAACGGCTGCTGCATACTAGCGGAGACGGCTTGCGGGCGACGGGGATCTGAATCAGTCTGTGCCCCCCCCTCGGCTCCTCTCCCTTCTCTTCGGTCGTGTGCCCGTGTCGACTTCGAGCCCCACGGCGAAGGTGGGGCGGTACGAGGTGCGGTGCGTCGAGGGCGGCCGGGTCCGAAGATCGAAGGCGTGCAGCGGTGCCTGGCGAGAAAGGCGCGACGCCGGGATTTGGAGGCGCGGCGAGCGGCGGAGGCAAGCGAGGGTGGTGCGCCACAAGACGGGTCACGGCGACCGCGTAACTGACGGCGGCGGCTCTCGGCCGATTTGGATTGGAGAGGAAGGAACCCGAGTCGCATTCTCCTATATGAAACGCGCACGGGTCCGACCTCAGCCAGCGCATCCACGATAGCAGAAATAATTTTCACCGTGCGATCTTGATCTGTCGGCCCGGCTTTGTTCATGCACGGCAATGTTTTACACAAAGGACCCTGGGGGCATTTACGACAGCAGAAAAAAATACCGCCCTTCGATCGTGATCCATCGGTGCAGCTCTGTCCGTGTGTCCCTGGGTTATACATGAGTCAACCCGCAGTCCCCTTTACATATAGGTCCTTGGATTTTAGATAAATCAAGGAGCATTCCTTAGAGCTCATTCCTAGAGGCGCATAGTGCGTTTTGCACAAGGTTGCCTGTTTTTTCAATGATTTAGCATGCGGTCCTAAAGCGTGGAGTATTCTAGGCTGCACTGGGGATGTGTCATGAAAACAAAAACAAAACAAAAGACATCATCGAGTATAGAGCCGCTCCTGCCATTTCACTTTCCCTGTTTTCTTCTAGGTCCTGCGATTACGCATTCCTCTGTTTCCTTCTTCCATGTGAGATGTTCTTGAGTTTCCTTTCTTCCTTTTCCTTCCTTCCGCTGGTGATGTTCATGTTGTTGCTTTCTTTAGGCGAGAGTGACATTTTCGCTTAGATTTGCTGCTTAAAACACCCCTGCTTTGGATCCCTACTAGGTTTTGCTGATTGACCACTTGCTTTTTCCCCCTTTATTTCTTTGACACATTTGTCTTTGATTCGTTGGCACACATGCAGGTTGAGGTTCATCGTTCATTGCTATCTTCCAGGCCGGTGGCTGGTGGAGTATGTCCACGTGCTTGGTCCCCGGCTAAGCTTCCATGTGAAATGTTCTTGCTTTTCCTTTCTTACTTTTCCTTCCTTCCGCTCGTGATGTTTGCATCGTTGCTTTTTTTAGGCAAGAGTGACATTTCCGCTTAGATATGCTGCTTAAAGCACCCTTGCTTTGGCTCCCTACCAGATTTTGTTGATTGACCAGTTGTTTTTTCCCTTTATTTCTTTATCGCATTTGTCTTAGATTCGTTGGCACGCATGCCAGTTGAAGTTTGTCATTCATTGTTGTCTTCCGGGTTGATGGTCAGCAGAGTATGTTCACGTGCATGGTCCCTGGTTAAATGATATGGTCCTCACGACTCGTCAGGAGCTCATCGAGCGCTAGGAGTACCTTGCCGCTGCTTCATTGATCGCTACTCTCCCCTGTCGAGTCCAGGAGCTGTGAGTTCGAGTCGTGTGCATCCAAGTGTGGACAATTTGTCATCCTTTCCATTGTCTCTTCTAGATTGGATGAGTTCTACCCTCCGCCTATTCGACCAAATGCCATTGTAGTCTCTTTCTCCTCTCTCTCTGAGAAACTAAGTGGTCAATTACTTGGTTTGATTGTAATGAGTCATTAACTTGGTGAGGATTGAATTCGAATCTAGGATAGTTTCATTTTCTTTTTCTTTTATCTTTGTATCGTTTAGAGAATCGCATTTGCTTGTCTCATGGTGTGCAAGTAGCAGGTGCGGCATGACGTGCAGCAATGAGAATCGTGGCAGGAGTAGGAGACCTGGTGCAGAGGACCGGGGATGGTCGCACAGGCCGAGTACTTGGTGGCCGGGCGATCGAGAAGTCAGGTGGCGCCGTGTGCGGTCTGCACCGTGCACGTGGAGACGATGAGCATAGGTTTCTTGGTTCAACCTCAAAACCAAGGTCGACGATTTATCAGTGGTTTGACCTCAAAACCACTGGAGCGGTTTCTCATCGGTTTGAGCCTCAAAACCGATGTTGATGGTTTGTGAGTGGTTTGACCTCAAAACCACTCAGGCGGTTTGGCCTCAAAACTGGTGGCGACAGTTTTTGGCGGTTTGGCTTCAAAACCTGCTGCAACAATTTTCTCTGGTTTGGCCTCAAAACCAGTGATGACAGTTTTCCCCAGTTTAGCCTCAAAACTGATGGCGACGGTTTCTCCCAGTTTGGCCTCAAAACCGGTGGTGTGTTTCTTGATTGAGCCTCAAAACTAAGGTGGTGGAGGGTTTCTCAGTTTGGGCCTCAAAACCGATAGCTCTGGTGTAGTGATTTTAGCCTCAAAATCACCGCGATAGTTTCAAGGTTTGAGCCTCAAATCCAAGCGGGCTACGGTTTGTCGGTTGCGCCATAAAACCGATGGAGAGGGGTCGGCGCGGTACACGCATCGAGATTTAGCGGCTTGCTTCGCGTAGAAGTAAGTCTGACTAGGGTTTTTCAGTCTGGCCTGAAGATTGGAGGAACCATGGTGGTGGGTGGTGCACGTGGCACCATCTCGAAGGTTGCGTCGGAGGCAAGTTGAAGACGGATGGATTGATGCGATGGGCTGCGTCGGACCGTGCTACCCTACCTTTACCGTTTTCAATGTATTAGGCCCTAGGGACATAATAGTCATTTAAACTTTTGCTTGGTCCTATATACAGGAAATTAGAGGGATGAGGCTCCTTACTACTTCTCCATTTCATTTCACATTTTTAGAGTAGAAGTGGGTCAAGATCTAGTTTTTAATTTCTAATCAAATAAGGGAGAGAGAGTTGTGACCTCCGTGGTTGTAAGAATCTTATTGATTTCAATAGAAAAATCATGTTTGGATCTTATCCTCACATTGCACTGTTCTAGCATCTTTGTGACGTATTTTTTTGATCTGAAATTTTTCCTCCGCCACGGCCAAGTTCTAAGATTAAGTATTCCCGTAAGGATACGTATAATAGGCAATATCAGACTTTTACTCAGAAACCTGGTGAATCCCTGGATGACTGCTTTGCCCGTTTTGAGTCTATTATCAGTAACTTACGTTCTTGTGGTCCTCTTGCATACTCTGACAATGAACGTGCTAAGCAGTTGTTATATGCGCTTGATGATCATATTTAGGGTATGAAAATTACCGCTTTAGACGAGTCTGCTGATTTTGCTATCCTAGACACTGAGAAACTGTTAAGCAAATTAAAATCTCATGAGTTGTCTAGGAATGATCGTCCGAACCATGATGCTTCTCTTATTAGTAAGACTTTTGTTACTAGTACTCATGTTGGTGGCCATGTGGCTAAGCCCACCAACACTACTGACTCATCTGGTTTAGAGTTTGTTTTGTCCTCTTTGTCTACAGCTTCTGATGAGCAGTATGAGAGCATCCCCGACGATGAGATTGTCCTGTTGGCGAGGAAGTTCCGCGAGGAGAGGAGGAGATCACCGAGGACCTGCTTTGAGTGCGGTGACACCACCCACTTCATCACCGACTGCCCCAAGCAGAAGAAGTTCTACTTACGCGCCGCCAAGTCCGATCACTCCGCCGCCGAATCCCACCACCTTCGGCCATGTTCGCCGCCCCGCTTAACACCTCAAGATACCGCCTCCCCGCCTTAACCCCTGAGTTAATCCCCCTCCTTAACCACCCTCAGCCATCAGTGGCTTAAAGGCCATTAAGCTGCCGGTTACCTCCCGTTGCCACCTCCCCGGCCCCTATAAAAGGCAAGCCTCACCCCCAGACCACTCCGCACCTCTTCCCCTCACTCTTGAGCTCTCTCTCGCATTCCTCTGCTCTCGCACTGAGTTCGAGCCACCACCGCTCTTTGCCACCATAGCGCCGCCTCTCCGCCGCCTCCCGTGCTCCGCTGAGCACCGCCTCGGCTTCGCCTCATCGCCCTCTTCCATTCTGGCTTCTCCGTCGAGCCCCGCAGTGCTCGCGCGCCATGCGCCAGTGATGAGCTGGCCGTGGTCCACGATGGACCCGAGCACGTCGCTCGGTCCACGGTCCCATGGACCCAGCTCACGGATTTTCCCGTTGGAAGGAAATTAGGAAATTCGTTAAATCCTCACAAATTTGCATTGAACCCCCTGTACTTGTCGAATATTTTGCCACTGTCCTTAAATGTTTATAAAAAGTCCAGCAGCGCCCTCGGCTTCCAAAAAGTATTTACAAATAGGTCCTAAACCACTCTAAACTCCCCAAAAATCCACTAAAATCCCTGAAAATCCGCAAACTTTGCAAGAGTCTCTATTCTTTCGTGCCAAAGCTCTCTAGCCACTCAAAATTACACAAATACCCCACCTCTGAAAACACCATTTTGCCCTTAAAAGCTTCCAGAGCCCATATATTTCTATCTAGAGCTCTGTTTTTTGTGATTCTTACGCTCAATTTCTCAGAATTAATCACTCTTTCTATTCATGCATTCATACATAACAATTGTTCCTTACGAGGCTAGGGAATAGTGGCAACGAGCCCAGTGTGGCAGAGACACCAAAGGCACCAAAGCTAGAAAATATATTATATCAAAATAACACAAAAGAAAAACAAAATGTTATTGCAGGGCGAGCGCCGATGATGATGGCGATGGGCCCAAAGCGCCTAATCCCAGAGGTCGTGGCCAAAGTCATAGGCCTCCTTCATGCACTCCAGGATGACGTCCACCTCCCCCTAGACATCGTCGGCCATGCACCGATCCCGAGGGATTTCGGGGATAGGGGACATACCAAGATCCTCCAAGACCTTGGACACGCCCCTTACCATGGTCTCCAATCGGCTGGCCTTGACGATGCGGTCCATCTTGGTGTCATGAAGAAGCTTGCAAAGCTCAATAAATTCCATCAACTCATCATGATTATCCCAGGCATATGCCTCCGCCAACGCCGCCGCACGCAGCTCCAGGTCATGCTCCCTTCCATCGAGCTCCACCATTCTCTCCCCCAGCATCTTGTCAAGGTCAAGGACTTGCTTACCGTGGTCGGTGTGAGCCTGTATCATGTCGAGGTACTCCTGATGAGTAGCCTTGGCCTTAGCCCGCTCTGCGTCAAGGGCAGCGCTAACCTGGGTGAGGGCTTTCTCGAAGATCCTCGCCTTCTCTTCCCTCGTGGTGAGGGTTTCCTCCCTCCGCATAAGCTCCTCCTCTCACGCAAGGAGTAGCTCCAGCATCTCAACCGACGTCGTCGCAGGCACCACCGTGGCAGGGCTAGGAGGAGGAGGAGGGGCTTGCCCAGAGCGAAAGCAGAAAAGTCAGCAACACATTAGTAAACGCGCTCACCTATTGTAAGGGACATCCGGACACTTACCTCCTCACTGCATTCACCCATTGATCGTCGGCATTGCTGGCATCCGGTGGGGGCGACTGGAGCCCACATCGTGGGGATGCTTCCCACGATCACCACCGTGAGCCATCGCGGGAGCGGAGAGGGCAGGGAAGAGCACTATTGCTCCTATACAGAGAAGACGACGAAAGGACTGGATGGAAGAATCGAGGCCCGATACTCTGCAACTTATACCATGGGAAAGGCGAAGTGACAACCGTTTGTAAGTAGTGCACGAGATCGTGCATGGCAGGCTAAGAGCTATGAATGATCTATTAATATCAGTTATCAGCGCTACCCTCGCCGACAGTGGGGCCTGGGCCCACTGGCCAGCCGCGCGAACCAACACTGAGCGCCTCGACTCCCGGGGAAGGCAAACCAGCGCACCCACGACCCCACGATTCAACGATGACAGAAGAAAAGCAAAGAGCGCAAATCAGATAAGCAAAATCCACCTACATCTCCCACGGTAACACGTATTTCCCTATCTCTGTACAAATTTAAGAAGAGACCAAGTGCCATGATATGGTCAGTCACACCCGACCATACCCCGGCACTCGGGGGCTATGGGGACTACGATCCACTAAGGAAGATATCACAATGCAATGTTTAAATCAAATTGTTCTCGGATTGTTTCACAACACTCATTCGTTTGAGTCCCGCGTCCCACGGGAAAAGAAAAAATACATAAAGGAAGAAGAAAGAAAAGAGGCACTCAGGCTATCATCACTACTCCTCTCTAACACCCTTGATGATAGGGATTCTGAGGCCCTGTGGTTTCAGGCCCAGAGAGCTTCCATCTCGTCGCTTGTCAGGTCGGTGTTGTACCCAGACCCTAGCAGATCCAACTCGAACTCTAGCTCGGGGAACTACGACAAGGTTGCGATCAGCGCCAGTCGAGTCCCCAACTGGACCCCGTTAATGGCCATGACATTAACCCCACTCTCGGTCAGTTCTGGGGATGAGGACGGGGACAGCGCCGCCTCTAGGGGAGGCATCTCATCGGACCCCACCCCCCCCCAAGCATCGAGCCATGAGCGCGGGAGATTGGACCTCGAAGGGATCCCTGCTCGTCTCACATCACCCTTAGTCGCCCGACAGCCTCCTCTAGACAAGCAGCCAGACGGGCTTGGCCATCCACCAATCCAAGGATGAGGTCGCACACTTCCAAGCCAGCAGCCTCGAGACGCGAGCACCACTATGCTCACTTCCAAAATCGGACAACCATCTCTCCTACAACACCTGCTTGGGAAACATCAATGAGTAGGCACCCAAGAATGGACAGGGCGGCCAGGGACACCATCGCCCAAAGCACGGATAACCGTGTGGCCACCTCAGTGTGCTAGGCCTTCGCAAAGAGCATTCCATCGTGCAGGGGGGCGACTAGCGGGGCACCGGTTATGGTGACACAGCTCAGAACCCCTGAGGCTCATGAGGGTGAGCTAGTGAACCAGACGCTCCCATTGTTCCTCGGCAGCCTCCCATCGCTAGTCAGTCGTGGCCGCTTTGGTCGTTAGGCTTGAAATCTTCTCCTCGGCAACATCCCAAGCCCGACGCGCAGCCATGAGCTCATCTCCCAAAATAGAGACCCTCTGGGTTGCTTCGGCCACTTCACCACGGGTGGTTGCCAGCAACACGATCTTCTTCCGGGCCATCCCCTCCGCATGGGCAGCACGGGCACTCAGCATTACGACAGTCGCCTGTGCCCGAGTCACCTCCTCTCGAAGCTCTGCCATCTCAGCCGCGTCCTGAGCTAGGTGCTACATGAAGAATCAGAAAAGGCATTAACCACAGGAGGAAGAACCGAAAAAATCGGGTATGGAAGTTTTTTTCCTTCCCGTCTTGTAGACTGACCTGGGCCAGTTGCAGAACATCCTGACCAACCATGATCAGTGTTTCCCGCAGCAGTCGGTGGACGGTCGCAACCTGTGAGCAAGCTAGCTCTGCGCCTCCCGCCACTTGCCCCAAGTCGATGGGCAGAAGAGGTGCTTGGGGGAATCCCAGCAGCCCCAACTCCTTGTTTCCCAGGTCCACGACATCGGAAGACCTGGGAACAGATGGAATGTCACCCATGGCGATCTCCCGGGATGGTTGGGGTCAGGTTCCCTCGAAGACTCGGGGGTTAGGCCAGCCCGGCCAGGCGCACCTACAGATTGAGGCCTCACCTCATTTGCCCGGCCGGCGCCGGCACGCGGAGACACGTTATCGCTTGTCGCCCCCATCAATATGGGTGGTTCCACCATTTTCTCCTGTGCCTGCGCCTTCGACATTGTTCCCTCCTTGCAAGTAGCCATCAGGGCCTCCACCCATGCTGTCTTGCTCGAAGATGAGGGCATCAGGGGCTCTGGTCGGGCCACCGACCGGTGAAAGCTCAAAGCCTCCCACGTATGCTTCCTACTCAAAGCCCCCCAAGAGGTGAGAAGATACAAAAAATGGCTCACGTCATTCCACGCGCACGTACCATGCAGATGGCGGCAAGCAGCCCTTGGTATGGCCCTTCTAGGGGAGAGACCCAGATTCCCCGAGGCAGGGAGAGAATACCGTGGCCGCAGCGGTCGACGCCTCCAGAACCTGCTGGGCGTTGAGAAGAGCTGAGCCAATCTCCCTCCCACCTTCGCATATGAAGGGATCCTCCCCCCCCCCTGCGGTTAGGAGTCACCAATGTAGGAGGGAGTTGCCAGAACAGGCCGGAAGGCGGCCCACCCTTAGCTCAAAGGCGTTTCGATCAGCGTTCGTCGACCGAGGGCCCTGTCAACAAGGGAGCCATGCCTTGAGGCAGGGAAAGGGCCACACAAGGGGGGGACACGGGAGGTAGAGCCCCCCCCCCCCCCCCGCGCATTCTATCTCCCCCTCACCAGAGGATGCAGATCTGGTAGGGACCTCCGTCCCCCGTTTCCTCACCGCCCGATTGGTGGCACGCCGATCTCTCTCTCTCTCCTCATGTGACCGCACGACCCCATTGGAGGTGTGTCTCACCTCCCGCCCTGAGGCCTCCACGAATGGATCGGCACCCCGCTACTCACCGCGACCACACCTGAGACCCTGCGTAAGATCGCAAGCGCAGTGAAAAGACAGAGCCACGAAAGCCGCAGAAACGGGTTCTAGAGTACTGACCCTGACACTTATGGCAAAGCATGACATACTCCTATAGTAGACCTTTGCAATGACATGTAATGATCTCTGTACCATACACCAAAGGAAGTATAAAGAATGATAAAAATGATGTTTTTCTAGTTGCTTAGCTAGTGATGAAATCACTACTCTTGGGTACAAGGCGCCACATTTGCAAAGTGTACAACTACCATGATAGTCGAGCTTACGGTTACAAACAGTCTGAGATCCTCTCTAGATTAGATGCCTTGGGTGTGTAATAATTTTGTTTTGGCTTAGTTGTGTGATCTATATAACCCCCTTGTGGATCATGTTATGTGGTATACTTTTTAATACAACTTAATTTTGTAGTTTTAGCCTACAACTTTAACTTAGAAAGTAAGTGCTAATAATTTGAGAGTCAAGTTTAGATACATTTCTACTTACAACATTATTACAGTTTTACCTTATTATTATACCTTGCATTATCATTTTATTCCTGTATTTGCTGAGTACCAATCAAAAGTATACTCAACATTTTATTTCTCCCTGCTGTACAAATCTGCTGCTCAAAAGGTAAAGATGGATATGAAGAATTCTTCAATGAGAAGTTTTGGGCTTGCGCTGCCCCGGTTGCTTTCTGGTGGTTTATGGAGCCTTCCGTTGTCCTGCCTCGTGAGAGTCGTCTTAGTCCTTAGAGATATTATTTATATAATAATTATATTTTATTCATAACATTTGACTATCTATGAACATTTTATTTCTATGTGTGTGAAATAAATGATCATGTGCACACATGTGATGAGTACTTGGTTTTATACACAAAATCGGGTATGACAACATCATTAGGGAACCCGCGGCGATTGAAGGTGGCTGGGTTGATGCGTAGGCATGGGAGCGTGGCAAAGATGTGCAGCAAACAACGGGAGAGACCGGCCGTGGCCGCCGCATCACGGAGCGGTAGGCGGGCGAGAATGGCGTGGATGGTTGACCCAATCTGCTGGCGGTGGCATGTCCGTTTCCATGCTGCCGAGTGGAGGAGGAGCGGGAGATGCTTATGGAGATGTCTCAAGCGCTCCAGATAGGGTATGATTGGTTGTGTTTCCTTGCTTATGTAGGTTGCATGAACACAACCAGGCTGAGTACATTTCAACTGAGCAGGTGCAACCTCCTGTTATTTGGTTCTGTTTCTCTATTGTTACAAGCTAAATTGAGCTCATAATTGATGGGCTGAATGAGGAAGGAGATAAAAAATAAAAAATAATTTTCCTAAAAAATTTATATAATAAGTGTGGTTTAGTTTTATTCATAAAAATATAACGAATATAAAGGTAAAATCAGTTCATTAATTAGATGTATTAATCAAGATATATAATAAAAAAAGAATTAAAACATGATCTCAATATCCGTGCATAGTCTGGCTGGAAGCGAGGGCTGATTCGGAAGTTTTCCATCGAGCGTTTCAGAAGGCCTTTTTTTGCATCTGTTATGAATGTAGTAGACTCAAAGTGATTAGATAAATAAATTTGTGTATCTTTATTGATCTCTTTGTCTTATATTTATACATATAAATGGGTGTGAATGGGACACGACGGTTTCTTACCGATGACCCCTTCGAGCGGTGAAGAACTGCTGCAGCAAACCGAGGCTTAAAGACGAAGCAACCGTGATAACCTGGTGGGCCTAGAAGCTTATTGAGCTTCTTCAACAATACAATCAATATGTAATATAATTGATTCTTAGCAGCATCAACTGAGCCAGGCGCAGGGACGAAGTTGGCCAACGAAACACAGCCGTAGCTGCAAGCACCGCACCTGGCCCGGCTGCAGCCTACCAATCAAGTCCATAGAGTATGCAGGGGCACTACGGTCAAGAAGCAGCGGTAATTTTGATTAAGTTGGGCCGAATAACAAACGAATAAAAAGCCGCTGTTATAATACTATTTAGGTTGAGCACCGCAAATATTTTGATTTACAGGCTGAAAATTATTACTTTTTCCATTACAATCGATAAAAGCTCGTCCTGCGAGGCTGCGACTCCCCAACCCTAACCGCCACTCGCCCGCGCACCGGCTGCTCCCGAAGCCGTCGCCCGCGCCCCGGCCGCTCCCCAAGCCGTCGCCGGCCGCTCCCCATTACGTCGCTCAGCTCCGCCGTCGGCCCTCCGCAAGCCGCCGTCCAGGTAGCTAGAATAATGTGCTGCTCTCAAATACCGCGGCGATCGAACCCTTAATTCCCGAACCCTCCCTTGGGGAGCCTTCGCCCGCCGCCATCCTCCTGCTCTCCGCAGCCTTCGCCCGCCGTCCGGCGCGGGGTAAGCTGCCGCCTCCCCGGTCCTATCTCCACCCCCAGCCGCCGCCTCTCTTCTTCCACGCGGCCAGGCCGTCGCCGTTGCAGATCTACGCGCTCGTCGTCGCCTGACTTTAGGTATGGCGCCCGCCCTATATTGCCATATTCGTCGGTCCGCCTCTGGCCTGTGCAAGCGGCTGCTGACCGCCCTGTACAGCCTTCTCGTGTGGCTGTCGCCAGACTCAGTACGATTCCCCCGACCGGATCCTCGACCCATCCGCCCGGATGAGCCGATGGACCTCCTTCAAGCTGAATGGGCTATGAAGGAAACGGCGAGGTAATCAGTCCCTCCATCATGGTCCATCCAATGGATGATCCAATTCCTATTTCGTGTCGCCCTTCTCTTCGGTTGATTATATACCTACTTTTTGAATTTCAGACAAAGAGGGGATGGGCGCTTGGCTTACAATTGCGACCTGGTGATGAAATGCCTTGATCACTACAACTCTACTCATAAGGTGATATGCTCTTCCTTACTCAATTCTACGAATCAACTTGTTCTTGCAATTTGGGCCTATATGCAGATTAAATGTGCAGCTACCTTCCCTGAACAGAAAAGCTTCTGCACACCCCGTTACGCCATTGCATGAGCACGTGACCCCTGTCTGAGCACCCAGACCGTGAGTCTCTTATTCGGGGGGTGGGGCTCGGATTAGGAGCGGTGGCAGCAGTGGAGAGGTGGTGGTGGAGCCGGTGGACAGGCGGGCGGATGGGGGTGCCACCGCGTCGCTGGTCGGTGGCAGCATCGCCCCTGACTTATGGTTTGGGGTTGTCAGGGGGATTGTCACCGCCGGACATAGAGGAGCTCCGGGGGGGGGGGGGGGGGAGGAGGAAAAAGACG
>VSTD030001411.1:0-13207 GCA_008808055.3 Sporobolus alterniflorus | reverse complement strand
CTACACTTTCTAATATAAATCTCCCTTTAACAAATGCAGATTGATTATGTGATAGGAGCCTATCACACACCCTCACTAATCTATTGTTAACTGCTTTAGAGAAAATTTTGAAACTGCAGTTAATCAAGCTAATAGGTCTAAATTTCTTTAAAGACTTAGCCTCCTCTTCCTTGGGAAGCAAGGATATGATGGCATAGTTAAGCCTAGCCACATTAACCTCACCCCTATCAAAACCTCTAATTAACCTCATCAGATCTACTTTAATAGTGTTCCAAAACTTTTGATAGAATAAAAACAAAAATCCATCTGGACCAGGAGCACCTTCAGAGTAGGACTCAAATACTACTTGTCTTATCTCATCTTCAAAAAATTCAGCATTTAACACTGAATTTTCGTCCATAGTCACTTTCTCCTCTTCAACCCAAAAGTCCTGGCCCAACCTAATGCACTCCCTCTGCTCTTCAGCAAATAAGGTTTTGTAAAACTCCACATCGATCATGTTGAATCATGTTGTCATTATCCTCCAACAAAACTCCATCTCTTTCCAAACAATGAATAGCTTTTCTCCTTTTCCTCTGGTCAGACACTGTAAAAAAAATATGCAGTATTCCTATCCCCCTCCATAATCTCTCTATCTCTCGACCTTTGCTTAGCTTTTATCTCCTCTATTTTCCAAAGAAAATCTAACTCATTCCCCAAAACCTTCCTTTCTCCCCTTTCTTGCTCTGTCAATAGTTGATGCACAACCATGATATCCAATTTATGAATCTAATCAAGAATATTTTTCTTCTTCCTTTTCATTTTCAGCCTCCACATTCATACTCCACCCCTTTATTTTTTCCTAAGAATTCTAATTTTGAATTACCAGATATCCATAGGTTCTTTACTAGGGCACTCAGTCTACCAGGCATTCTTTACTATCTCTGAAAAACCCTCCATCTCAAGCCACCATTTTTCAAACCTAAACAGATAATCTCTGTCTTGGCACACCCCTCCTAAATCAATTAACATGGGGCTATGATCACTTATCCCCCTATAGAGCATTTTAACTTGGATATTTAGTATCCAACTCAGTAGTTACTAAAATCCTATCCAGGGCAGCTATTATGGGAAGTCTCTAGTTGTTAGACCAAGAGAACACCCTGATAGGGTCCTTGATCTCAATTAGACCCCAACTATCAATCCAATCATTGAACATATCAGCATGATTGAAATTAATATTCACATTACTTTTCTCCTCCTGACATCTTACAAGATTAAAATCCCCACCAATCAAAGTTGGTCCCAACCAATCACCACAAACTTTATGCAACTCTGTGATAAAATCAATTTTTGTTTCTTCATAGGGAGACTCATAAACTGTGATCACCCTCCAAAGAAAATTATCAGTTGGATTCTTAATTTTATCTACCCCACAATATTGGAACTCTTGCCAGCTAACAATGTCATATACAGAGCTTTTAAAGCCCATAAGAATACCACCAGCAGTCCCATTAGCTAGGACATACTTCCAACAAAAAATCTTATCCATAGCATTCAGAAAAGCATCAAAGAAATTCTCTTTTTTACTCTCTTGGATCCCCCAAAAATCTAAACTATTCATCTTAATCAGATCAGAAAAAGTTTTAACCCTGCCTGTTTTATACATGCCTCTAATATTCCAAAAGGCGCCTTTCATCACAACAATTGTTATTCAACCTACTCCTAATCTTAAACTTTCATCTCCCCACAACTTCAGTCCACTTGGGAGAAGGTGTGAAATCTTCTAAAGATTCAACAGGAGTTTGCATTGCAGTCTGTGCATTCAAGACTGTGAAATAGCTACTGACTCATCAGGATTATTAGCCCCCTCAATCCCATCTATATCTAAATTCACAGGAAGTAAAATCTCAGGATTTTGTAAAACAAAACTATCAAAATTTTCTTTTACTTCCCTAAGAAGCTTACTAACAAAATTATTACATTCATTTGTGTTAACACCGAACTTTATATGAACATCCTCAGCAAACTGTTTTAAAGAATCATTGTGTAAAATAGCAAATCAGTTACCTTTTAAAGGCTCCAAATTTTCTTCCTCTTAAGGTTCATGGCTTTATCCATCACTGGTATCCCATCATTAGTCTTCCTCCTAGGTCTTTCTATTAATATTGGGCCCCAATTGTCTTCCTTCATCTTCTTTTCGTACCCACATGGTTTGATGCATCCCTCCTTTCTTGCCTCTTCTATATCAGCCACCACATATTCACTCAAGACCATCTGCTCATCATTCGCATCTATTGCTTCCATCCCCTCATCAACCAACTCCATTGCCTTGTGAAGGTTGAGGCCATCCTCTTCACTCATCATCCCTCTGTTGATCATAAACTCTTCTCATTTACTGCACTGCTCACTGACTGATCTGTCAATTTCATCCACAAACTCATACAAATGAGCTACCTCCTCAAGGGTCTGCATTTCCTTCTCTCATGACTCGTCTAGACTTTCCACTTTCCTTTTTGAACTTCCAGCAGTATGCATCACATAGCCTTCCATCTTTTGCAACTGTCATCATCACCAACAACCAATTCTCCTTCAGCCTAGTCATTTATTATATTCTCATTCCTCCTGGCTTTCACAATACCATCTTACACAACACCATTTACTACCCCTTATAACTCAGATCCCCCTAACACCTCTGGATCACCCTCTGTTCTTGCATCTCCATCCACTTTCATTTCAACATCTGCTTTTTGCCTACCCAGAGTATCAGATGCCCTAGATCCCTGTTTTCCTGACATCCCTGTATTGTTGTTCCTATTTCTAGACTGACCCTGATTACCAGCACCAGCCTTCTTCTCAATATCCATTCTCTCAAGAGAGTCATCCAAATCATCAGCATCATCATTTGTTTCCTCACCCCCTCCATCTTGATCATCTCCATCATCATCAGGTTTACTGCTTTCTCCATCATCACATTCATAGCCTTCCACCATGATTTGCACTAGGTAAAGCTTTTTGGCCATCTCATACAGCCTCTCCTGTGAAATTTTGTTTGGGTTCCTCACAACAATCTTCAGTCTTACTTCCTCATAAAAAGACTTGAACAGAAAAGCCTAGTCCACTTCTAGCAATAAGCCCAGACCAGATGTCAATTGTGCAAACACTTTCCAATCACACCACTTTGGTGGTATCCCCTCCACTTGGATACAAACCTCTGTCAAGGAACTGAAGTGGTCTAAATCACCAATCCACTCAATGACACCCACTTGGACCCTTCCTTCCTGAGATTGAATGAAGGCAAATTCTTCAAGTCTGTAACCTTATTGTGTGGAGGAAATCTCACAAAAAACTTGCATGGAGTCAACTCCCTTATCTGCCACAGCCAGCTCTTATAGAAGATTTCAGATAGTTCCTGTTCCAACTCAGACATAGATATTGCCCCTTTCCTTATCACAACCACACCGCAATTATCTATGTTTAACCACCTCGTGGTCTCCACCTAGGCAACTCAATATGGTAAAATCTGAGTCCCTTTGCAGCACTGCCTATGTAGCTTGCAGCTGGTTGTTCCTTCTTCCCTGCAGGACAATCATTCATGTAATGCCCAGGTCAAATGAAACAGACCTTCGGTTTGGTGCAAATTCCAACAAAATGACCTGACTCACCATAGTTATAACACGTCAGATGCCTATATCTAGGGTTAATCTGAAGCACCTTAGAAATCTGAACCTGTAGATTTTCTTTACCTTTGCTATGATGTTGTTGTGGCCTCAGTTTATGCCCCTGCACAATCTAACTGCTAGCTTGGGTTAGCACCTATTGATGTTGTTTTCTCTATTGGTTTTGCTGCTATGGGTGATGTTGGTTCGGAGCAGGCGGACGTGAACCCCTGCGGCCTAAATCTAGGTCGTGGTGGTGGTGCAAAGGGTCTCCCTCTTGGTGCTTGGGCACCACACTGCGCCCACGGCTCCAGTTGCCAAACCCATCTGGCCCCATCCACCATCATCATCCTCTTCACAACCTCTACAAAGTCGCGTGAACCCCTAAACTTAGATCCCTCACAAGGTTCACCCTCTTCGGAACCCCCTCGAGCCTCTAGAATCAGGAAACTGGGAAGCAATCCTCTGGCCTAACTCGATCTGCCTCCAGCAACTCATGACGTACCCAAGCTAGGTAGCCGTCATTCACCGAGGGAGGAACCCTAGGTTTAGCTGGTTTGGGAATTGCCCACAACTGCCCAAAAATCTCCTCGATGTGGTCTTCATCGTCTTCCTCCAAGTCACTCTCCTCTGCTGGATCAACATGAATCGATCTCCGCGCTCCATGTATGCGAGAGTTGGTGGATTCTGACGTTGTCACGTGCTCTAGGCCACCACTTCCTTTTGAAAAGTTACTGCTCTTCCTGCCCAAGCTCTCACACTCCCGCCAAGCGATCTCTAGCATCGATGCTGCCGGCGACCTCCTCGTGAGGTGGGGAACCGGTCTGAGGTGGTGGTGGTGTGGGGTGAGACGGCAGAGCGGGCGGTGGTGGTGAAACGGTCATGTTCAAGAGAATTTGTAAACGGCTCCGTCGTCACTAACAGTTTTCAAATGTGGTTTGTTGAAATTTTAGATCTGTGGACGGGTCAGGGCCTTTGAGGAATCCAATGCAAGATCTTGAAGCTTAGTACATCTATAGGCTGAAAGCCCTAAATACAGGACCCGGCCCGGAATTTCCAAGCCACTGGATTACTCATGGCCCGACCCGGCGTGCCAGCCCAACATTTGCAAGCTACAATTGCCTCATCCAACCTGATCCCCCACCATTTCTATCATTCTTTTTTCCTCCCTCCGTGCTCCGTGCTCCCAATGGTGCTCCTCGCCGTCCAGGGCATGGCCATGACCTCCGCCGCCGCCGCCGCGGCGCTCCCCTCCCACAACCACGGCGCAGTCGCCGCCCCGTTCACCGCCTCTTCCTACGCGCTCGCCGCCACCGCGTCCCCCCGCACCCGCACCACCACCGCCGTCGCCACCGCGCTCGCCGCGGCGCCCGCCCCTGTTCTCCAAGGTGGCACAGCGCGCCCCCTTCCCTTTTCCTCTCCTCTCGTCGTAGATAGTAAGTTGCATTGGGAACGAATTAGTGTTCTATCTAGGCTGACTATGTACGTCACCCGAAGGCGGAGGTCGTTCTTGTGCTGGCTGTGCTTCTTTACTCATCTCAAGCACGGCCGGCGGCAGGGGGGTATATTGACCTGAGTTTTTCACGCGCTACACAGTAGTTCGCTCAAATTTATAAGACGTCGAGTAGACATAGCGTGATAAATTTACTTTGATAGGATATGGCATACATTGCGGAATGTTGCAATGTTTTTCTACTACAATTTATAGTGATGCGTGCTTATGACCCAGTACAATTTAGACTACAGTGATGCTTATGAGGTAATTGGACTAAAGGAACTGGTTCAAAAGTATAATTTTTTTAGGGCAAGTATAATTTTCTTATTGACCCAGCACAGCTTATACACTTATTGAACATGCCCCCTATTCAATCTAGGATTAGAGGGCTCAGCTTGAATTGCCCATTCCTGATAATGAACTTCAGAACAGATTGAACTGAGGCCAACTGTCTGACCGGAAACTCCTTTTTGGTGTCATTAGTCTATTGTGGGAGAGGTGACAAGAAGACGAAAAGGGGCAAGAGATTCAAACATTCATATGGCAATGTGAGCCCAACATCTCCATACCTGTCTCTTGTGTCTGCTGCGATCCGTCATCCATTCTTACATAGCTCTCTGTCTGATCTTGCTAGGCGAGGCCACGTAACAAGAAGAAGGGAACTGGCCCCTCGCGGCTCTACGCCCCTCCAGCACCTCCCAGGAAGGACCAGTTCGATGACGGGGAGGTCGTTCCGATCGAGATCGATGAGGACATCCTGGAATAGATTGTCTGAAATGCACTATGTTTTGTCTTTGCCCTGAGCTTAATTCCCATAGCCTGTACGCAGACTACGATTTATTTGAAGTAATTATTTGCTCTCTCCTACATAATGTGCATGCCTCCAGATTTTCTTTTACTTTGCAATGCATCTGCTGCTTGGAGCTGTTGGGGGTGTTACACTATCGGAAGCAGAACCATGAATGCATCAATTTTTTGTTAGTCCGAAGCTGTCAGGAAAATGTCTGTGTGGATGTTGTCACTCGTTCTAGCACTGTTGATGTCCTGAAAACTGGGAACCATGACTGAAAGGCTCCAGATAATTGATCTATTCAGGCGGTCTTGCTGAAACTTTGGTACAGAAACGGGAATGCAGAACAAAACCTACCAGTCTGACTCGGTGAGCATCTGAGAAACCTTAGCTGTTATCCCGCAACGAACTGTTGTCTCATGTGTATGCTGTAATTTGTAAACAGACCTCAATCTTTGCAGATTCAGTTGTAAGGTATCTTCACATAGCTCAGTCTTTGTAGATCCAATGATATGCATGATACCTTCAGCATCTGTCAAGAATCTGATGCCCAGTAGTCAAGTTGTTACTGATCCAATATTTGTTTCCTCGTACAAAACAATAAACAATAGCATATGATGAGTAGAGGACTGGAGGATTGCTACTTCCGGCTGGCAAGGAGTGAATGAAGGTGGTCCTTGGCCACGTCACTTCAACTCGTCCAGGCCAAAAGCTCCAAACATTTCTAGCTATTCCACCATGGAATTGTTTCAAAAAGTCTTTGCTCCCAGCAAAAAATGTGCATCTAAGTTTGATTGTTTAGATGAACTAGTGATTGTGACATGGACATGTAGTCTTATACCACTCCCCGTAGTATTGCTTTCTTTGCAGATGGAGTTTCTGCTTGGTCTCCTTTCACAAACCCATGCGGCCATGCCCAGGAACAAGCCTATATTGCCATATATTCACGTTGAGTTTAGTGTATATACATGCCATTGGTTGTGGACCAAATGCAATTTTCAAACCATAGTTTTTTTAGGGAACAATTTTCAAACTACAGCTGTGAGATGTGGGGGTAGTTGAAGTTACGTTATTGAATGGACCACTCTCAGTACTTGTAGAAAGTTAGGTCAATGTTCAGTCTAATATAAGACACAGGGACAGAAAAGATCAGCAACAGTAGTGGTGCTTTCAAAAGGACTAGCAGAAACAACAATAGAACATTGTTTTAGGAAAAAAAGAAGAAAGAAAACAAGCCCTCCCCAATATAGATGAGGGCAATCATTCCCCAAATCTTTTTTTTTGCGAATGGGGAAGATTTATATTAAAACATGAACAGTGCACCCCACATTATAGATAGGACCCTGGAAGAAAAGGAAATAACAATCCAATCCACCAAGGTGACATAGACATAGGAGAAACACCGCCAGCCGCCATGGGCGACGCCGGAACTCCATCCACCGACCGAAGCTGATGAGGAGCCCCAAAGCATGGAAACTGCTGTAAGATCTGGCGTCGTGGAACCACCGCCAAGGCACACTTGGATCACTGAACGAGTATCGGCCACTCCACCGCCAAGAATCACCGGAGAACCATCGGCCATCGCCGGTGACGAGACCAGCGACCCAAAAACACAGCAAAAGGGGATAGGAACATCCCCCCCCCCATCCGCACACGAAGCTAACCTCCCAAGCTTGCCAGAGGAGACGCGGACAACTCCAAGTTCAGACGAAACTCGGAGGAAGAGGAGGCCGACCGGCCTACACAGCGCAAAATCCGCCGAAGGAGGAACCCTCCTCACCGAACTTCTGTGTGCCGCCACTGGGAATCAGAAGACCCCACTTGGCCGCGTCACCATGGGGAACCCTAACTACACCTAAAGAGCTTTATTTAGGGAGTAGAGAAGTTAGAACCCTAAACTACGGCTAAGCAGATCCACCCGCCGAGGGGCTAGGCACCCCTCTCCTCACTGATGCCCCGGAGGACGCTGGAGGAGAGGGGGGCGGTGGATCGACGAGGAAAGCGAAATCGCTTTCAGAGCGCTCGAGACTACTGTAGCTTAGGGAAAGAACGAGAGGAGCTAATCATTCCCCAAATCTGAAATAAAGACCCAAGGAATTCGGATCCAGTCCCCATGCAGGTGAATATTTTTCTCAGTGGTTGACCAGGTCTTCTTATTTTTCCAAGAAACAGTCATCAGTCATTACTTAGTCATGTCTTGATATGGTCATCCATGACTTGTGACCCATGCTTATTAATTGATATCCGTGGACTTTTTCACCACAGTTGCTGTCTAGGCAATCTTTAGGATCAAATCAGTTTCCCATCCATGAGTTTGACTAGTTCAAATGTGTCCAAATGGTTGCTGAAAACCTATTTTTATTTTTTAGTAAAAAAGCAATTATAGAAAGTGCAAACAGCAAACTTGTTGGCAGTATCTTCTGCGAAGGTTACCACCTATACTAAACAAGGAATCCTTTGATTGACCTGGCCACCATTTATCATCCCATAAGTTTCGAGAGAACTGAGCATGCAAGGCACAGCACAGCGCTTGAAGAATCAAGATGGCCTTTCAGGTATTAACTGGTTTGATGCTTTAGCTAATTTTGTGACGGGAGCATGTTCTTATAGGCTTAGAGCAGTCACAGTTTTCCTTTCTTGCAGGTGCCCTTTCTGCTTGCTCCTCTCTCCTTTCTCGCCATCGCATGGATCTATTCCGAAATCCTGGAATATAGGAAATCTTCATCTCATGAAAAAGTGTAAGATGCGTTTACATAAACCCTTTGTAGCTAATATCACTCTTCAATAGCGTCTAAATTTGTTATGACTGTTGCATTCCATAACTTTTTCATCATCAGCAGTCATTTGGACGCTCAATTCGATAACCAAACAACCACCAAAGATGATGAGGCAGCACTACTAGAAAAAGGCAGCCAGTCGAAAACACCATCTACAAAGTTCCGCAACATGTCCACCAAAGGAAATTTAGTAAGGTAATGTTTGATGTATTTATAGAAGCAATGCATAGTATATTTGAGCACCTACAGTTGCGAATGAAAGTACTGATCTCTGCACGGTTGCGACTTATGAGATGTAGGTTTATAACATTGGACGAGTCTTTTTTGCTTGAAAACCGCATTGTATTGAGAGCCATGTAAGATGACCATTCAGAATTATATTGACATTTTCTTTAGGAGTTCTGGCTAACTGATCCTCTGTATTTGTACTTACCCTCTCACCTATTGCAGGGTTGAACTTTGCATTATTCTAGTTTACTTTTACATCTGTGATCGGACAAACATATTTCCAGAAAGCAAGAAGGTAATAATTGAATTTCACTCATGTTACTCTTTAACACGGTCCAAAGTGATATTGTAAGTTTGTAAAAGGGGCCTTGGTTAATTGACATTATAGATTGTTTCTGATCTCTGAGGACTGCTTTTGTGCCTTATGTTTCCCTATTTACTATGGCCTATTTCTAACACGACTATTATGGCTAGTGCCGTGTCTTTAATTAATCATACAGTAATAACTTTTCATTTTGACAGCTACAACCGTGACCTGTTTCTGTTTTTATATATTCTTCTCATAATAGTATCGGCAACTACTTCGCCAAAAAAACACCATGAAAGTTCAGCACTTCCAGGAAAGTCCATTCTCTATCTTAATCGTAACCAAACTGATGAATGGAGAGGGTGGATGCAGGTTGGTGGTTTTACTTCATTTCTTCACTGTTTCTTCATATTTTGGGGGAACTCTTCACTGTTTCTTTTGGTTATGTTACTTTTAGCTGTCCATACACTGGGGATTTCGAGAAACTGAGTGATGCATATAAAATGCACTAATCACATATTAATCTTTTATCTCTATCCTTTTTATGTTCCTGTGGTTTATCTGCATGCTGGACTATATATATAGCACATTTTCTTATTGCCTCGCATACCTCCCCTTCATGGAATTTACTAGACATAATACTAACTCAATAAATTTCCGTACATATTTGTTCCTTTAGAAAGTGTTTGTTCGTAGCAAGTTATCTTCCTTTTACCCAGTACAGTGTTTTGTACTTTATGCAACTATATGCTTTAAGTTGCAGAACTATTGCAATAGCTTTGTCTTTTGTATAAACACTATATGCCAATGGGATAGCACATTTCATATATTTTGGCTTTGTTGTCCATACACAAATTTTGTATTGGTTGTACTTCGGAATAGCACATGTTCTAATTATTTAAACTGCAAATGTAGGTCTTGTTTCTGATGTACCACTACTTCGCAGCCTCGGAAATGTACAATGCAATCCGTGTCTTCATTGCTGCCTATGTCTGGATGACTGGGTATGGAAATTTCTGGTATTACTTCTATAAGAAAGACTTTAGTATTGCAAGATTTGCTCAGGTGTCCATTCTACTACCTCAACCTTAATTTCTTCACATGCAACCATAAATTTGAATATTTTAGATTTATTTGTTATTCCACCTTTAATGCAGATGATGTGAAGAGTAAATTTCTTCGTAGTATTTTGTTGTATTGTCCTGCACAATGATTACATGTTGTACTATATCTGTCCAATGCACACTCTATTTACTCTTATGGTATATGGATCACTTTTCCTGTTTAACAAGTACAATGAGATACCAACAGTTATGACTATCAAGATTGCTTTGTGCTTCTTGACTGTCATTGTGATATGGGAACTTCCTGGTGTATTTGAAATTTTGTGGGCACCGTTTACATTTCTGCTAGGTAAGATGTTTCTGTATGTCTTTCTGCAACGAATTCTTGTTCAGGATCGAATATTAATGCTATTTCAATTCAGTCTATACAAATCCAGAGTCATCAAAGGCAAACTTACCCCTGTTACACGAATGGCATTTTCGTTCTGGCCTTGACCGATACATATGGATCATTGGAATACTCTATGCATACTTTCACCCTCACGTAAGTATTTCAATGTTACTTTTTATACATGCTCATTTGTGTATCTATACTGTCTCTGTTTGCTTCTTCTTTGCTCTCTTTTGTTGACCTCATATTAATCTGAAGTAGAAACTTCCACCACAAACAGGTAGAAAGATGGATGTTGAAGCTAGAAGAATCAGAGACAAAGGTTAGACTGTCAGTCAAGGGAATAATTGTGACAATTTCCTTGGTGGTAAGTGCCATAATTATATCTCTACCTTCATAGTTGTGTTGATGACTTGGATGAGTTCCTATGGTCGCTTGAAATATTTAAGTAACTAACTAGAAATCATTTGTTCCTTTTTCTAGGTTGGCTATCTGTGGTATGAGTATATCTACAAGTTAGACAAACTTACCTACAACAAATACCATCCCTACACGTCATGGATTCCAATAAGGTATGTATAAGAAAAATGATATTAATCAAAGTTGTGACTTCAATATAAGGAATTGGACAAAAACAAAAACATTCTTTGTAGTTGACATGGAACCGTGTGATTTTTACAGTGTTTATATCAGCCTACGGAATTGCACCCAGCAGTTGAGGAGTTCCTCGTTGGCTCTGTTTGTGTAAGCATTTAATTTTTTTAAGTTTTCGTGTGTTCTTTAAATGGATCAAACAGATATTGCAACTGAGATATCAAAATTTGGTGCCCAATACATGTCAGTTTTGAACGCTACCAAGTATAAATTGGTGTTTCCTCAAAAAAAAAAAGCTTAAATTGGTGGGTACATTTTGGTACTTTTCCAGGATGGTAGAAAATCTCCAGATTTTTGGCACCTTGTTCAGGTGTTTGTTTTGCCCTTATGTTGCTTCGCTTACTCCATCTTCTAAGTATCTAATCTCAATTTTTGATAGCTGGCTTGGAAAACTGACAATGGAGACTTATATTTCTCAGTTCCATATTTGGCTCAGGTATGGTGCTGAGTTCTCGTTTTTTTTTTTGCACATAGTATATGGAACTAAGCAATTAGTACCTTCGTTTCTTACAGGTCAAGTATTCCAAATGGACAGCCAAAGAAGCTTTTATCTTTCATACCAGATTATCCTTTGCTGAACTTCATGCTTACCACAACGATATATATTTCAGTAAGTCTAGCAACTTCAAACCCAGTTCCCTCCAACATAACTAATCGTCAGAGACGTGTTCATGGCTTGGTTTGCATGTGTGCAGATATCGTACCGGGTGTTTACACTCACAAATGTACTGAAGGTGGCCTTTGTTCCCACCAGGGACAACAAACGTCTATACAGAAATTTTATTGCTGGGATCGCCGTGTCTTTGTGCTTCCATTTCTGCTCAAATTTGTCCTTCTGAAAGTTCCTGCTGTATAGGTAAACACCTGCAGGAGGAACCTACATACTGTAGCGGTCAGTACAGTGAAGGGGGATTTCCTTCCTGTAATAGAAAATGTATGCCTGCATCAGTTAGTCTCTTTGCGCTGCATACCACTTTATGCCATATTTTGGATTTTTTCGTTTCTTGTATCACTTATGGGAAAGAAAATATGTTGCACACGTGGATGTTAATAGAAAAAAAACAGTTGACTCTTGTTTTGTGAATTTGAGCAGCCAACTAAATTGCATAATTATAAAGTGTTGCAGCCAATTGATGTCCCGACTCCCGATTCAGACTCTGATCCATTTAGCTGTATGAGATGTGGTACTGCTACCGAAGCACCAACAGACCATATTAGCAGCAGAGTACTTCTTTCTTAATCTGTAGAATAAAAGAGCGAAAAGTCTTCCGCTCGACGAGCTGCGTAGAGATACGACACCCCTCCTGCTCAGACTCCTCTTTATCAGGGAGTCGGATGGGGGGAGGGGGTGCCGGAGATAGAAAAGGAGGTGATGACGGTGGCGGGATGCCGGATGGCGGATTAGTGTCAACGGTGGTGACAGTGCTCTAAGGATCGAGGTTAGTGTTTAGGACTATTGGGGATGGCACCGGCGAGGAGCTCTGGGGTATAGAAGAGGTCAGGGTGCGGAGGACTGGTGGTGGGCGGCAAGGCGACTAGGGCATTGCCTCAGCCACAGGTGGTCGGCAGACAGGGTGGGGGCGGAGCTGGAGGGGAGGCAGAGGAAGAAGAAGGGTGCAAAGTAGGCGGAGGCGAGGCGGGTCGGCGCGAGGAAGATGGGCTTAGCGTGAGGATGGAGAACCCGTGGCGCGGTAGAGGACCCTAAAAGAGACGCGACGCCATGCTGGAATCAATCAACCATACCTCTAGCTAGTGGCTGGAGTTTGCTGTCCCCAGCATCCCCAAACGATGGTTCTCTACCACAGTGCGTCATTGACGATGGACAGTGAAGAACCTGCCACGGACTGGTCTTGTTGTCTCTCG
>VSTD030001410.1:0-13208 GCA_008808055.3 Sporobolus alterniflorus | reverse complement strand
GGCTTCGGTTGGAGATGGTGCGACTTGTGCTGCTGGTGTCGTCGTTCGTATGTCGTCGATGTCCTCATCAAAGTCTTTCCTGAGGGAGTCACTACCCACACGGGCCCATAGGCTGCAACTTTCAGGTTGGGGCCTAGAGCCCTTGGACAGGCACCATCTTGTCGAGTCACCCCGCTTGGGGCGGTGCCGGATTCACACCATCTCTTTCCGGGGGTGGCAGTCCCTTGGGGTGATCTGCCCTGTCCGGGAGGAGAAGGTTCGAGTCCTTGCCAGAAGGGAGTTACTTGCCGTAGGAGTGATCATGCCGGTTGAGTGTTGAGGGGGAAAAGCACATAAGCCCAGACATGAAAGGATTGGAGTCCGGTGTTCGAGAACGTTCTTATGAAGAGCACGTGTTGTTGGTGGTCATGTCCCACCGGGTGGGGCCCCATTGGTTACGGCCAGTGCCTGGCACCCGGATGTCACAGCTTATAGGTGCAAACCGAATATCTGGATTAATTAAAATGGCTAAAATAATGAAAGTAATGATCAATTGCTAGTCGCTGGTTTTAGCTTGTCAAACCCTTAGCACCTTGCATGTATAGGAGTCCGCTATTTATGGCCACGTTAATGGGTTAATCTTGCTGAGCTTTAGTTGCTCAGGCTTTGCCTTGTTGATTTAATTGTGTGCAGGTAGTTCTTCTCTCCCTTCTGGTGACGCTGAGGGCGGTGACCAGTGGGAGGTCCAGACGTAGGATGGCTGGGCCCTGTACTAGGAGGCGCCATAGGTGTTGACTGCTGCTGAGGGCGGCGCCTTAGGGTAAGGTGTTGCATGTGTATCATCGAGTGTATCGCTTCCACATCTACACTTATTATTCTACTGCAAAACTCTATGTATCAAAATTTGAACTCAATCTGTATTATTTTTATATTCAGAACACTTAATTCATAGTTTGTATGTGTGTACTTCTGAATTCTCGCTTCGCCCAGAATCCTTCGACGTGATCCTGTATGACACTTGTCATTCTATGATGGGGGTTTTACAAGCCTGACAAAATCCGGTGTAAACATTAACATATCAATGGTGTATCTGGTTAATCTGCACATTGTAGATCATTTGCGTTTCTAGACTCCACCCGGGTAATAGTGACGCAATCACTATTAGAATTATTGGGCCAAGCCCATAGAAAATTCCTAATAAATCTCAAAGGCACATTCATGCATGGTGGGGTGGCAACCCTTTAGTCCCACCTTGCTAGTGGAGGTGGAGGGAAGCCTACTTAAAAGGTGGGTTGCTCTCTATGCACTTGCAAATGTGTGGAGGAGAGGAGAAATGGAGAAATACACGTTCACGCTCGCTCGCCTCGCCTCGCCGAGTGGGGTGGGGCGGGGCATGGCGTGGCTTGGCGAGGCAATGGATGCGGGCGCATGATGTGCGCATGAATAGTCCAGCGAAATCTAGCCCAAAGCCTCACAGGTCCGCGACCTCCTTTTGCCGTTTATTTTTGCTACAAGTCCATGTCTAATATATTTTGATATAGATAGACCTAGTCGGTTATATGATGTTGTAACCCTAGGCAGATCTTTCCTATAAATACATACGGCTGCCATGGTATGAGTAACAATAATGAACAACCATGAGCCACCAACGCATCTAGTTTTTCACCTCCTCCACTATCGCGCCGCCAAGGCTACTTCATCTCGTTCATCGACATGCATCTGTGATCGGGAGAGCAAGTCTTTGAAACTATCATCCTCAGTGATCCTGCACCGAGAGAGTGCGAATATGGTTTTTTGGAAGCGATCTTCGTGATTGCTCTCTTGCTTCTTCAAGTCCATCATGGATCATCTAACTCTTCATCAGACGCGTGTCGAGGGTCATCGCCTTCAATGCAAACTCCATCAGGCCAATCATCGTCTTCATCCAATCATCGTTATCAAGGAATCGCAAGTCACGTACGGTTTCTCCTCTCAAATCATGTCTTACCTATTGCATATGTTGATCCACGTAGGTATGATTTTGATAGATAATCTGTTGCAATGTTTGTTATTCATTACTATGATAGATCTATCTAGAACTTGTGATAGTACTGCTACTATAATCTGTAATGCATTAGTCATGTTCATGATTTATCCTTGGATTAAAATAAAACTAAAGGTGCTAATATTTCCAACAATCCAAAAACCTTATTATATGCACTTTAGTTTTATGGCTGGATTTGTTGATATTTGAAGCCTACGCCTTTCACTAATGCGAACATCAAAAGATGGCAGATGAGAGTCGCGTTGTGGCTAACTGCCATGAACATATTATGGGTATCCAAGGGCAAGCCTGAGGGGGGAACTTACCCCAAAAAAAGGAGAAGACCCTTTCAGAAGCCAACACAATATTTTGTGGTACGGTGGTTGGAGTACTTGCAGAGACTACAAGATATGCACCTCTGCTATAAAACCACTAAAGAGATGTGGGATACACTGAACACTGAATATGGAGGTTCAGATATTGGCACTGAAATGTACATCATTGAGCAGTACCACGATTACCAGATGGTAGATGGGAAAATTGTCGTTACACAGGCTCATGAGATACAGTTCATGGTGAAGGAACTCACACTTCTGAAGATTATCGTTCCCGATGAGTTTGTGGCTGGGGACATTATTGTCAAATTGTCTCCTTCATAGAGGGATTTCACCACTACTCTCAAACACAAGAGGGTGCACATGTCCATTTCGGGCATGATCACCTCTCTTGATAGGAGAAAGCTCGGGCTAAGGACGGACAATCTAAAGGAGCTGAGAGTCAAACCAGTGCCAACATGGTGCACCAGCCGCAGTCACATGGTAAAGCTAAGCAGAATCAGAATAACAACAAGCCAAAGAAAACTACTACCTTTAAGAAGAAGAAAAATAAGGATGATGAGGATTGCTTCATGTGTGGATCTCCTGATCACTGGGCAAAGAAGTGTACAAATCAAAAATGAAGAAAACCTCAACTTGAGTAGAAGACTGCAAACATGATTATATCCAGCTCTGGAGGTGGAACTAGTGGGTACGATAATTTATCCTATATTCTTTTAGTGTTTCAATCTACTACTTGGTGGCTTAATTCTGGAGCAAATATTCATGTGTGTTCTGATGCCTCTCTGTTTTCTACTTACCAGATCACCCGAGATTCTTTTGTGATGATGGGGAATGGGTCACATGCTTCTGTTTGTGGTGTTGGCATGATAGATCTAAAGTTAACTTCGGGGAAGATCGTGCAGCTAAAGAATTTGCAGCATATCCCTTATATCAATAAGAATCTAGTTAGTGGCTCCCTTTTATGTAGGGATGATTTTTAAAGTAGTGCTTGAGTCGAATAAATTTATCATGTCAAAGTGTGGACAATTTATTGGTAAAGGCTATGTGTGTGAAGGCTTGTTCCGCTTTTCAGTTTCTGATTTCTGTAATAAGTCTGTGAACAATATTTATGATGGTATTAATGAGAGTGATGCTAGAGTTTGGCATTCACATTTATGCCATCTCAACTTTGGTTCTATATCTCAACTGTCTAGCTTGAGTTTAATCCCAAATTTGTTCATTGTTAAAGGTTCTAAATGCCAAAGTTGTGTGCGATCCAAGCAACATCGAAAGCCTCACAAGGCAGTCGAGGAGAGACACTTGGCACCACTAGAACTTATATATTCTGATATTTGTGAGATGAATGGTGTGTTGATAGAGGGTGGACAAAGATACTTATGACCATGATTGATGATGCATCTAGATATTGCTATGTTTAATTGTTGAAAACTAAGGACGAGACTCTGAATTGTTTTAAAACCTATAAGACTGAAGTTGAAAAACAACTAGAGAAAAAGATCAAACGTTTTAGGTCCGATCATGGTGGTGAATATTTCTCTAATGAGTTCGACTTATTCTGTGTGGAACATGGTGTTATATACGAGAGGGCGCCGTTCTATTCACCTCAATCAAACGGAGTTGCCGAAAGAAAGAATCACACATTGAATGACTTGGTTAATTCTATGTTGGACACTGTTGGATTATCTAAGGCATGATGGGGCAGCTTTATTGACTTCATGTCATATCCTAAATAGAGTTTTCATGAAGAATCAGGAGAAGACTCTATACGAGGAATGGATTGGAAGAAAATCTTCAATATCTTACTTGCACACATGGGGTTATTTGGCCAAGGTTAATATGTCAATAAATACGAACCGTAAGTTGGGTCCTAAAATAGTGGATTGCGTCTTTTTGGGATATGTTCACCATAGCATTGTCTATAGATTTTTAGTGATCAAATTAGAGGTTCCTGGTGTACATGTTGATACATTTTTAGAGTCTTATGATGTTACTTTCTTTGAGAATATTTTTCCTATGAAAAATTTGTATCGCATGTCTTGTCTACCTGCAAATGTGATAGCTGATACAACTTCTGAATCATCTAAAAATTTTAATCATGCTGAACATACACCTGAACCAATCCATGAGGAGATTGATAGTGAAGCTCCTAAGAGGAGTAAGAGACCAAGGACTGCAAAGTCTTTCGGTGATGATTTTACTATTTATCTTATGGATGGCACTCCTAAAACCATTGCCGAGGCATTTACATATCCTGATATAGATGATTAGAAAGAAGTGGTCCATAGTGAGATAGACTCAATTCTCTCTAATGACACTTGAGAGCTGGTTGATCGACCATATGGTTGTAAACTCGTGGGTGTTCAAAAATAAGCTTAGGTCAGATGGTACTATTTATAAGTACAAGGCAAGACTTGTGATCATGGATTATACCCAAAAGGAAGGCGAATATTTCTTTGATTGACCACAATTCGTGTTCTACTCTTATTGGCGGTCATGCAAACAGACAATCTTAATGAGGTCTACCATAGAGACAGAACTCGCAGCACTTAATACAGCCACTGTGGAGGCCGACTGGCTTCGTGAGCTCTTAATGGACTTGCCTATTATCAAGAAACCTTTGTCGGCAATACATATGAACTATGACAATCAAACGGTGATAGTTAAAGTAGACAGTTCAAAGGACAATATGAAGTCATCAAGACACATCAAAAGACGGTTAAAGTATGTTAGGAAAATCTGAAACTCTGGGTTATTACATTGGATTGTATCCATACTAAGAAGAATCTGGCAAATCCGTTTACCAAGGGGCTGTCACGTAATATGATAGATGTTGCATCTAAGAAGATGGGTTTGAGACCCACGTAAGCTATTCCATAGTGGTAACCCAACATATGTGATCGAAGATCCCGTGAAGTAAGACATAGGAAGAACAAGCTAGTAGATAATACGAGAATATCCTTACTTAACCCACTCGAGAAATGATGCAATACTCTCAATGTTGTATGGCATGTTAGCTAAATGACTTAATGTATTCTATTGGCTTTAATTAGCAAAGATGTTTTCCTGTAGAACAATCTTGAAAGAATACACTTATATGAGCTTGGCTGTTGGATGGTCGCGGTATGTGAGAACCCAGTGATCTCTATTAAGCTCATGAAGAGACCAGGGAGTATGACATATATGCTCTACCTGCGAAGTAGTCTACTGGAGATCATGAATCAGTATGGGCTTTGAGTGAAACCCGTTTGCACCAAGCATGCATTTCAATGCGTAGTCAGTTGTCCAAGATGTGAATGAGTGTACCTTATTGCTCTAGATGGAATTTCAACTTAACAATCTCTATTGAAACACTGGTATATAAAATAGCAGTGGATGTGGTAAAGTCCTATATGAGACTTTGAGATCTGGTGGGGGTTGTTAGAATTATTGGGCCAAGCCCATAGAAAATTCCTAATCATAGGCTCATTCATGCATGGTCGGTGGTAACTCTTTAGTCCCACCTTACTAGTAGAGGTGGAGGGAAACCTACTAAAAAGGTGTGTTGCTCTCTATACACTTGCCAGCGTGTGAAGAAAGGGATAAACACACGCGCGCTTGCTCGCCTCGCCTTGCCTCGCTGGGTAGGGCGTGGCGTGGCGAGGCGAAGTGATGGACGCGAGCCTAAAATCCGACCCAAAGCCTCATAGGTCCATGGCCTCATTTTGCCATTTATTTTTTCTATAAGTCTGTGTCTAATACGTTTTGATAGAGATAAACCTAGGAGGTTACGGGACGCTGTAACTCTAGTCAGGTCTTTCCTATAAATATGTGTGGTCGCCATGGAACGAGTAACAATAACGAGCAGGCATGAGCCACCAGCGCATCTAGTCTTTCGCCTTCTCCGATGTTGCACCGACATGACTACTTCATCTCGTTCGTCGACGTGCATCTGCGATCAGGAGAGCAGATCTCCAGAACTGTCGTCCTCAGCGATCCTGCATCAGGAGATGGTGAATAAGGTTTTTGGGAAGCGATCTTCACGACTGCTCGCTTGCTCCTTCAAGTTCTTCACCACGGCTCGTCTACCTCTTCGTCGGACGCGCGCCGAGGGTCATCGCCTTCAATGCAACCTCCGTCAGGCTGATCGTCATCTTCATCCGATCATCATCGTCATGGAAGCACAAGTCACATACGATTTTTCCTCTCAAATCATATTTTACCTATTGCATATATTGATTTGCGTAGGCATGATTTTGCTAGATAATTTATTGCAATGTGATAGTACTACTACTTTAATCTGTAATGCATTAGTCATGTTCATGATCTATCCTTAGATTAAAATAAAATAAAAAAGTGATAATATTTGCAACTTCGTGTTTCAACTTTGAAGCTCAAAGTTAGTGATTGTATAGTGCCCTTCTCAATGTCACTGCCAAAGAATAACGGCAGCTCATTTAGGAGTTCCTCTTTCTAGCCGCTGGCCAGGTATTTATCATCTCCGCTCGGCCTGCTAGACGGAGGCCAAGAAGAGGGTGTTCCACAGTGTTTAAGAGGGTTGTGGAACACACGTGCGTTTGGCACAGCCCAATGGACTATCTCCGTCCTATCGCTCCCTTGTGATTCATGGAAAAAAACTTCCCTAAGGTGTCGTTCGTTTATTTCGGATGCCAGGGGGATTGGACAGGAATGGAGAAAAAAATCCTTTGTAAATCATATGTGAATTTAATCCTGCTCTTTCCTCTTCGTCCCTCCTAGTGCCGGAATAACCGAACAGGGCGTAGCACTGCAGATCCAACAGTGGTCTATGGCATATTCCGGTTGCAGGTACAAATTATATTATTATTAGTACGTGCTCTGGACCGGTATTAGATAGTACCTGTTTTACGCGAGGCACGAACTTATCAAGTCAGCGTAACGAAAAAGAGAGGCAAAAGAAAACATATTGTCCCTGGGCAAACCCCAAGCTAGCATCGCTGAACGCTTCACTACGGGTCCACCAAATCGAGGAAAGCTAAGAGTGACTTGCGAAAGATGGCTCCATGTTGCATTCATTGCCATTATAGATGCCCGTTTGGTTTGCCGCTAGTATAGAGCAAAGAAGTGTATGTATACGGTGTCCAAAACGACCGATACACTTTCTATAGCTGGAATGGCGATTTCACTCGTGAAAAATCTACAGGAAGACCACAGAGATATTTTTTATGTAAGTCTCCTGGATTTTCCGGAGGCGATGAGACCCGGTGCTGCATTGGTGGGTGGTGCATCGGTCGACCCGGCCGGCACGACCGCCCATGAATACTAGTTTCCCGTGAATTTCCCCTTGGTCCACTCCACGGGGGTCGTCGTCAGGGTACGCGTACAAAGTGCCACCACCGGCCGGCCGTGTTGTACAGCATCCAAGGATATCACTCCGCCAAAGTCTTACTAGCTTCTCAGTCCTCACGTGGGTCACAGGGTTGCATTGCAGGTATATATCACGGGTAACTTAAGCTGTACAGTAAAACCAGTCCTACGAGCACGCGTAGGTGGCAGATGGAATTCCGGCCGGCCAGAGGGGCCGGGGCCGTGCAAGCGAGCGTGTTTCGTACGATCCTTCTGCAGTAATTACCGATAACTAATATATGAATCTGGGACTTACAAACAGTAATCTATATACAAACAGTAATCTAAATTCTACTTTAAAAAAAATGTTCTCTATTTTTTTATAATTCTCTCTAAAAGATTTCAACTTTTATAGACATCTATATACAACTATCTACTATTTTATATTATTCCTACTCAACAATGTATGGTAAAAGTTTGCACTTGTACGCACGAGGCAAAGCTCTCCTCTCATCTTCACAGGTAGAGGTTGCTACAGAGAAACTAGGAATATAGCGTGTTACTGTGTAGTCGGGAAAGCTCCGTTCAGGCTCCCGCTGCAGTTGCGCATGATGAAACGCTACTGCAAATGTAGCGTACCGGGCTGTTTAGAGGCACCGGTGTGGATAACTTAAGGCTAACCACACTCTATATTTATAGTTTCAACTCCTGCACCGCGATACAGAAAAGCCACCTCTATGCATGCGTATGCTACACTAATACTCTATATGTACCGTTCCCTCCATGTAGCGTTGGTGGGGCCAGAGTGATGAGATGAGTTGCTTTAGGCTATCCGCAGTGCGGGACGGTAAATGATACGCTACGGTAAATTTAGCGTACATGGTGAAAAAATGAGGTGCAGCATGGTACTGGGAGCCATTCGGGATTACTCCGGATGCTACAGACATCCGCTAGAAATAGCAGATGAAATCGATATGAGATAGCGGAGTGGAAGCGACTCAGCGTTATCCGGGAGCAACGGCCGACCACTTCGGGCGCAGTGGAGGAAAGACCCATACAACAGTCACCCGACGCCGCGACCCATGCAGCCGCCGCCCATCGCTGTGCGTCGGAGCCGTGCCGCCGTGCACCGGAGCTGCCACCGCACGCCCACGCTGATAGCCCGCCCCGCCGGTCACTCGAGCCGCTGCACGCTGAAGCCGTGCCGCCATGCACCTAAGCCGCCGTCCGTCACCGCGTGCTCGAGCCACACCACGCGCCAGAGCCATGCCGCCGTGCACCGGAGCTGCCGCCCCACGCCCACCCCATCGGTTGCACGATGCCGATAGGTCCATGGGAGAGATTAAGAAGGAAGAGGAAAGAAAAATAGGAAAGGAACAAAAGAAGGAAAAGGAAAACAAAGAAGAAGAAAAGAAATGAATTATCTATTTTTTAGAAATTATTATTTGTAAATTACGTTGACCATATTATTTTAGTTAATAAAATAGAATGTGATAGATACATAAATTAATTTAAAATAGTGGATCGTAGTTGAGATAAGAATGAGAGAGAAGAAGTTAGTTATAGAAAATATAATAAAATATGGATGCTAGTTGATATAGAGGATGAATTTAGAGTGTGAAGAGCACGAATAATTATAAAATATTATACTATAAAATAAAGTATATGCTGTAAAAGATCGAGAGTATTCCTTTAGAGTATGAATTTTAGAGTATAGTACTACAGATAGCCTTATGCAGCTTACAGTAGCACATCATGTAGCTTCTGTGGCAGATTATTTTTACAGATCTGAATGTTTATAAAATATTATGAGGCCACTACTTTACCCATGGATGTAGCAATATTATTGGGCCAGTACTTTACCTATCGATGTAGCGGGCGAGCGGTACTGATAGCCTAAGTACGCAACGTACGTGCAGCTTGCATTTGCCATCAACGCATTGCAGTATTGCACGGTACCACTACGTACTCTTATTGCCATACGTTGTACCCATTTTGCCAACGCGCGTCGGAGGAGAAAGTTCGTTGCAACACGACGGCCAGACGTTGGTCGATGAAAGCCAGAAGGCCGAGGCTCTCTTTGAGTTCTTCAACGGTGTCCTAGGGACCCCGACGCAGCGACAGAGGGTGATAAATTTGGATCTGCTAGACATGCCACAGATTGACCTCTCGGAGCTCTCGGCGCGGTTCACTGAAGAAGAAGTCCCTGACATCATCCGCTCCCTGCCATCAAACAAGGCGCCAGCGTCCGACGGATTCACGGCGCGATTCCTTCAGCTGGCTTCGGGTACAATAAGAACAGAGGTAATGTTGGCATTTGACGCGTTCTGACATCTTGACACTAAGAAATTCCATGTCATCAATGAGGCCATCATGGTACTGCTGCCAAAGTGTCAGAACGCGGAAAGCGTCAAAGACTACAGCTTTTTTCGAAAGACTCCATTTAACTGAACCGTCTCGTGAATCCATGTCACCCAGAGCTCATCCATGTCACCCAGAGCGCATTCGTGAATCCGCTATGTTCAGTCCTCGACCAAGTTGTTTCACACAAGAAGGCACTCGTCACTGCTCCTGAAGGTAGACATCTCGAGAACCTTTGACTCTGTGTGTTGGCCATTCCTTCTTGATGTCATGATCTTCATTGGCTTCCCAGTGGCATGGAGGGAATAGATTTCGGTACTTCTATCCTCAGCCAGTACGAGAATTCAGTTAAATGGAGTCCAAGGGGAAAGAATATGTCATGCTCAAGGGTTACGCCAAGGCGATCCGCTGTCACCTATGTTGTTTGTGCTGGTTATGGAGATTCTCAACAGCCTATTTCGTAAGGCAGACTCCTCCTCCCTGACACATATCGTTCATGGTCTCCATATATGCGGACGACATGGTCATGTTCCTCACACTGGTGCAGGGTGATCTTCAGCTGACTAAGGCAAATTTCAAGCTATTCCGGAGCTCTTCAAGCCTTGGTTGCAACGTGAGTAAGTGTCAAATGGTACATATACGCTGCAACCTGGAGCAGATTGGACTTGCCCACGAGCTCTTCCCATGCCCAGTCAAGGATTTCCCAATCGTCTATTTGGGCATCCCCCTCTCGACGGTCAAACTGCCTAAGGCGGCATTCCAGCTGATGGTTGACAGGATGGCCGATAAGTTGCCGGCGTGGAAAGATCGTTTGATGCACCGCAGTGGACATCTCGCACTTACCAAGATCACCCTCACTGCTATGTCGGTCTACACGGCAATTAGTCACACACTCCCACCATGGGATGATCAAGGCCTTCATGAAACTCTTCAGAGGCTTTTTGTGGGCAGGTTTCAAATCAGCGTACGAAGGCAAATGTTTGGTTGCATGGGACCAAGTTCACAGACCGCTATCTCTTGGTGGATTGGGTGTCAAAGACCTAAAGCTCATGGGGCCTGCCGTGCGACTGCATTGGTTGTGGCTGCAGCGTTCTAATCTAACCAAGCCATGGGTGTCGATGCCAGTGTCTGAAGATGTCGTGACGCGGGCGTTCTTCAGAGCTTCTGACGTGGTCACCGTGGGGAATGGCGCCTCAACACTCTTCTAGGAGGAGCGGTGGCTAGATGGCTGGGGCCTCATGGAGCTGGTACCGGACCAGTCAGGCGCCAGCATAACCGAACGGTGCAATCAGCTCTGATGGGCAACAATTGGTTATGGGATATCCAAGGGCCGCTAACTGTCCCAGTACTTCTGCTTCTCGACACGATTCAGCTGAACGATGACGAGAACACGGTTGCATGGCGTTGGTGCGGCTCAGGGCATTTTTCTTCCAACTCTACTTACACGGCAATGTTCATTGGACAGACGAGTATGCAAGGGGCTAAGCAGCTGTGGAAAGCAAGGCACCGGCGGAGTATAATTTTTTCTATGGTGCCATGCAGGACAGATGTTGGACAAGCGATTGCCTCTATAGGCATGGCATCTCCAGCTATGCGAGCGGCGCCCTATGCTCGTAACATGTTGAAGGGATCGATCACCTGCTCCTGGGCTGTGTTTACAGTCGCAAAGTTTGGTTCTTGGTGCTGGGGAAGTGTGGCTGGCCCCACCTCACCCCGGAGGTGGAGGATGCAATCGCGAGCTGGTGGCTCCGTTTGCGCGAACGGGTCCTAAAAGCGCGCTGGCCGGTATTCAACTCTTGTGCTCTTTTTTTTTTAGACAAAAGGCGACGGACGCCTAGCTTTTATTGAAATCCTCAGTTCAGCAACAACGACTGGGGGAACCAGTTTTATAAAGAAGCAAAGCAAAACAAACTTGGAAACTACAGCCAACTCTCAGAGCAGAGCAATATTACAGGCAGCGGTTAAAAGTTTGGAAACCTGATACTAGAACTAAGGCCAAGGTGCAATCTTCTGCTGCAGCATGAGCGACAAGGAACCTCAATTTGCAGCCCCCCCCCCCCCTCCCTGCCTAAACTCCATTGTGCTCTTAGTCGCTAGAAGTATTTGATTGCAGAGGAATGACAGAGTCTTCAATAGAGTTTTCTCGTCGCCGGCACTCCTGGCTCACCATTTGGAGCTCTTAGTTGATGACTGCTGTTGGGCGGGTTTGGTAGAAAAGTCGATGCTGTATAGAGAATAGGATTAAGCTTACTTCGGGTCGAACTTGCTACCAAGGCTTGTAAACAAACTATCTTTTATCTTAATGCTCTTAAAAAAATTGTAACGGCTGCACAAATGCCGAGTTGTGGCACACAGCAGCACAGCATGTGAGGCCACGTCGTAGCACGAATAGTTTACGATGAGGGGAAACCGGGCCTTTTTAAATCCGTACGTTTCACGAGAAAAACGTCTCGATCGCGCTGTGACAGGCGACTGGTATTGGCATTTCACTGTGCTTGAGAACATTACGGTACTACAAGGCGTCACGTTAGCTGTTGCCCGGGCGGCAGGGGTGCTTTCAAACCCACACGGATCCGTCCGTGGGAAACAATCTTCACATGGACAAGGGGATAAAAAAGAATGCGAAAGGAGACGGTGCGTGAGGGGATCGGATGCCACCTCCGGCCAACCTTATTGGCCTCGCCGGCCGGCGTCCTAATTAAACACCCCAATAAACTTGAACAAGCATGCGCCGCGCCTAATGATGATGATGATGCCAGCGTCTGCCGACAACGACGGGACGAATCGAAAATGATTCTTCAAACGCGAGGGGCGTGCACTTTAATCAGTTCTTGATGTAGCTAAGCACCGCCAGGTCAGCCGGATAGAGACAACACACGATTTTGTTACGCAGGGCCTGACTGATGTCGCCATGTCGAAATGACGCAGACCGGTTACTCACCTAGCTAGTAGTGTACTGCTAGCTTAGCACCCCATGATGTTTCTGCTCTCTGTTGTTGATAATATGAAACACATGTGGGTGCCGTGTATCTAGCCGGATCTGGCCACCGCACCGACGCGTTTCGAAATGTCAGGCCAGCCAGGTGTCGTAGTACTATATTGCGGCGCGCGGTTGGCTCAGGTGGTGATGAGGTACGGTGGTAGCTGGAGGGATCATCGAACAGAGCTTGCTGTGCAGCAGAAGAATCGCACGGAGACATGGGGGC
>VSTD030001409.1:0-13209 GCA_008808055.3 Sporobolus alterniflorus | reverse complement strand
AATCCAATTCGGAATTGCCGAGTTCGAGTCCAACTCAGAGTCCAGGACCACCTCATATTCAAATTGACGTCCAGATTACATACGACCTCTGTTTTGGACGTTCTACATATGCACGAAAAGATAAGGAGATAACCTTTCCAATGCACGGGTCTCATGTCCAACTAAAATCAGAGTCGTCCGCAATCATCAAAATAGTACTGATTTCTAGAACCGTTTTTGGTGCTGTGCCACCATTTTGGCCCGATGGGCCGTGTATCCAGTTGGTGTCCATTAGGGATGCATCCTAGGGTTCGGCCATGACCCTAGACCCTTTATATTCGGTAGCCGCCATTATTTTATGCAGGTTTTGCTTAGATTAATCTATCAAGAATAGTTTTGCCGACATTCAGTTTATAAGACCCCAACTTTCGTGAGCTAATCATTCATCTGCCATTCGAGATTGTTCTTTCCTGTTCTTGCTTATGTTCTCGATTTGCTTGCAGGGATATAGCCTTCTTGGTGAGGCCAATTCGTGTGTGCATGGGTTGGTAACCAACGGAGCCATGGTGTAGTGACTACACGGGTTTGAACTGACACTGTTCGGAGCCTTCGTCATCAATGTCGAGATCTCCACTAATCGACTTACCCCGTACCTCTCGAAAGATTGGGACTCATCCTACTATCAAAGGCTCTAATACACTCAAGCTGGATGAACATGAGGATTTACGTGGTTCGAGCCGCCAAAGCGTAATACCTTACGTCCACGGAGAGAGTGTTATATTGTTGTGTGGGTGGTGTTGTTCAAGGCTAAGTTGAACTTGGTTTCTCCTGTCATCTATCTAACCTTTTATAGCTCAAGGTCGGGCAGTTACACTGTGACCCAGGGCCCGATAGGTGGCCCCAGGGTGGTTGGATCCCTATATAGTAGCGCACTACCAGGTAGAAATAGCAAATAATGCCTTCAACAGTGTGGGGCATGCCTTGTCTTGTCCTCCTGTCACGTCGTCCTCGGTCAGCAGTGTGATGTCGTGCTGTCGGATAGACCTACACTGTAGCAGTGCTAGGCGGGTGGTCAACAGTGCTAGCGTTGCACTGTAGCCGCCTGTCCCCACATCTTGCAGGCACTGGCAGCAGTGTCTGCCTGCATGTCTTGTAGGCTCATGATGGCCCTGACGTCAGGCACCTTGGAAACATGCGTACGTTGGGAACAGGCGAGCCCTGCCGCACAGGCAGTCCTACTAGGCTTTTCTTCATGCTTGAGGCCCACAGCCCACAGGGGGTCGGAGGACGCGTGGGAGCTCAGAGCCCTCCCCGCAGGGAGGCAGGATCTGGAGCCATGGGACATGTGGTGCTCCAGAGCCCTCCCAACAGGTCTGGTGCCTTGGGACACATGGCAGCACCAGAGTCCACCTTGATTGGGAGGCAGGTTCCGGAGCCGCTAGACATGTGGCAGCCTCAGATCCCACCTTAGCTGGGAGGCTGGATCTGATGCCACAGGACACATGGCAGCACATGGTTGCACGCCCCGCTTTTTGTCTTGACTTGAAGCTTGTACGCGGGGGTACCCAGTCTGCAGGGTACCGACAGGAGAAATTTCCATTGTAATACTCCAAGATTCTTTTTGTCTCTCCGAAAATATAAAGAGCTTCCTTCATTCACTATGCAAGCAGCCATCATGAAGAAATGATCAGAGAGGGTCATTATATCTTTCCATCAAAATGACCCCACCTATAGAAGGCTTCCCATGTCAGCCTCACCCATGGCACATTCTCCATATTATAGAACTTATGCAGGAATTTAAGTAACACAGCTGAGTTTTGGGCTCTTAGGTCTAAGATCTCGAACCCTCCTTGTTTCTTTGGTCGAGTTACCCTTTTCCATGCAACTAAGCAACCCCTTTTCTGTTCACATCACCTTTGTTCCACAATGAGTGTTTCCTGTATTTGTCTACCTGTTCAAGAATGCTAATCGGGATCTTTAGAGCACACATGTAGAAGGTTGGCAGAGCAGAAAGCACTGAATTGATCAAAATTAGTTTGCCCTGATAACTAAGCATCTTACTCATACCCATCATCCTTCTTTCAATTTTGTTTACCAAAGGAAAAAAAACTCTTCCACTGACGGTCTAGTTGTGCCAAGGGGGAGGCCAAGATATGTAAATGACATTGCAGCTACTTGGCATCCAATGGTTTAAGCTAGGTGTAGTGCTTTTCATTCATCAACATTGATTGGCACTAGAAATGACTTGGTATAGTTCACTCTAAGCCCTGTGGAATCAGCAAAAGATCTCAATAATCCTTTGAGTGTGAAAAGTTGAATAGCATCAGTTGGCAAGATGATAAGATTATCATCTGCATATTGCACAATAGGGTAATCTTGGCCAAAATCCTGATTGAGGGCATGCTTCAAAAGATTCATGCTATTGGCATTGTTAATAATGGATTGCAAGAGATCTGCTACTAACACAAAGAGCAAGTGAGAAAGAGGGTCACCCATCCTAACACCACTTTTGCATTTGAATTGCTTACTAGGTGTACCATTTAGAAGCACCTATGAACTGCATGTGGACATGATACTTTTAATCCAAGACACTCATTTGTCTGAAAAAGTCTTATGTTGTAACATCTGAAGAATCACCTCATGTTCTACCACATCAGAAGCCTTTTCAATGTATAGCTTCAAGATGTCAATTTCTTTCTTGGACTGATGGCAAAGATGTAGGAATTGAAATGCCCAAGCCAGACAGTCTTGAATCGTTCTGCCTTTAATGAAATAAATTGACATAGAAACATCAAGCTGGAGTCAAAGCTTTTGTAACTGCAGACACACTAAGAGCATCTCATCTGTAATTTCCTCCCTAAATCTCATTTTTGAAGGCAGCCTAAATAAAACCAGGGCATAAAAACTTCTCATCCTCCAACAGACTTCGTAGTTTTCCCCAAAAGTGGATCAAAAAAACTTTAAATTGGGCTCGTGAGCCAGGAGCAGGTTCGACCTTTTTTTCATTGACGTAGAAAGGGATCGTCCCTGCTCCTGCAATGTGTGAGCCACCACCAGAGGAATCACCGTGCAGCTGCTATGATCTGGTGCGACTCTGCCTGCCAGCCAAAGCATGGTCCTATGTGCCTCCGTTGGAGGTTTGCTTTGCTATGTCTTCCCGATTGGAGAATTGTCCTGCTCATTGCATGTTTTCTTGCATGTGCTAGAGCGCATCTGCACTGCTAAGCATGAGCCAACTTAAATCCCTATTGAATCAAGTGCTAGAGGAGTCTTCATCTAATGATGAAGACAATTTCTTTAGTGCCTCAGCAAAAATCATTTATACCTATTATCGATCTTTGGATACACCTAAACATGGTGGCTTGATCCCTAGGCAAAGAGTTGTTCGTTGTAAAAGAGAAGTAGGTCACTAGAAATTATTTGAAGATTACTTCTCAGATGATCCAATGTATGACGCTGAGTTTTCCAAATGAAGGTTTGTAATTAGTCAATTTATTATATTAATTTTCTATGAGATAGGATGTGACATAGCAATAAAATATTATTCTCATATGTGCAGGTTTAGAATGAGTTGACCTCTATTCTTGTGCACAATGTATGCATTAGAAGATCATGATGATTACTTCATGCAGAAAAGAAATGTCGTCTAATATTATAGATTATCAATGGGCCTACACACTATCCAGAAAGACAATAAACACAATTTGGCTTAAATTGAAATAAAAACAGTACTTGTGAAAAACAATAAACACACTGTCCACATGGTATTTCTTACAACTCATTGAGAGTCTAGGCATTGTAAACTAGAAGTCATGTCTACCATAAACAAATAAAGCAATATGAGCAGACCAAGTTCTACTTCCAAGTTCTTACAACTCATTGAGAGTCTGACCAATAGATTATCACCTTCCAAAATAACTATATACAAAAGCTGTTTATCCAAGTTCTACAGAAACTGAATCATAGAAAACAAGCAATGCAATGTGTTCAACTCAAACTGAATCCAAGTTCTAAAAAACCATATACTCAGTGATTGCGGGCACAATCAATTATACACCAAATCTTTAACCTAATCCACCAATCTGAGTCGGAACTTGCGAATCGGGATCTTTTACCTACTACGCCAAAGATTGGGGATGGAGATGACTGTCAAATGGGTAGAGGAGGGGTGAGGCGGTGTGAAATGCAAAGGAGGGGCTAGGCAGCGTGCAATGTAGAGGAGGGGCAAAGTGACGTGCAAGGCAGAGGCGACAAGCAAGGGCAGACGTAGCAAAGGGAGGGACGATGTGAGACAGGGCAACAAGTTGTGGATGCCAGTGAAGGGGGGGGGGAGGAAGCACATCGGGGTAGATGCGATGCAATAAAATGGCGTGGCAAAAAGCGCCCATGAAATGTTGGCATCACGCCGCGACGACGGGGAGCTATTTAGGAGAGTTATTGGAGAAGCTTTTTTATATAAATTCCCTTAATTTCAATTTAAGGACCCTTTTTAGGGAGCTCTTGAAGATTGTCTAATGGATGCAAGCAAATAGTACGCTCTTGTACTAAAGTGGGTTGGAAGGCTTGTATGTCTAAACTATGTAGGGTAGGTGCTCTGTTCAACAATACAGGATGCCCCACATAACTTTTTGAAGTATTTCCCAAACAATGGGTTCCTTTTCCTAAATTTTGCCTTTAGCAATCCTAACATTAGAAGTAGCACATTTCGTGATTAAATCACAAATTACAAATAGCTGAAAAAGCTTTATTGCTATCTCTAGCAGTAATCCACATTGATGTAATGAAAATGAAGGACCCACAACAATGACCCTGAACCCCTGAGTAAACAACTCATTTCCCATGCAGTCTCACGAAACCTCCCTTCTTTACCCTCAATTACATCTGAAACGGACTTATATACTTTATTGTGACCATCCCTGGTTTGTTGCCTATAGGACCCACTATCAAGAAGTGTATCCACAACTTCTTACCATTTTTTCCTGGCACATTACTAAATATGTTGGGGCTAATTCACTTCTTTTTAATAACTAGGCAAGGTTGTTGTTCCGACAGATAACTGCCTTATAAAGTTCATTAATATCTGAAGTCACTACTTTATCCCCAGACCTATAAACAGTGGGTCTCAATTCAGGAGGAAGAACCAGTAATAAGAACAAAACCATCCATTCTTTTTTTTATTTGTTTGAATAAAATGTTTCACCAATTGCATTCGTCTAACTAAAAAAGCTTTTCTTATTCATCTTTTTCTATATTCCCACTCATGTCCACTATACCCCTCGTCCTCTAATTCCTTCCATTCAACCAAGAAATTCTCTATGACAATTTGTAAATCAATATCCTCTAATTTTTCTCTAATAGCACTTGCTCCTGTCGCAATGTTGCAAAGCCTAGGGTAGAAAAAAAGGAGAAATGTAGTGGTTATAGGATGAAATTTCATCTTCGAATAAACCTCGTAATCATAAGAAAGTAGGGGTTTCAGTACTGGGGCTAGCTATTCGCACACGAATCAAGCAAGAGCTGGAAATTCCTGTTCAAAATAGGAAAAACCGAACTCTCCGGTTTCGCAAAATGAACTATCTGGTTTTGTCGATTCCGATGGCAGTCAGGGACGCCGCCGACACTCGATGATGGAACTTCCCCTCCAGCCAAGCGATGTATGGACAACGGATAGGCCAGAACCACAACAACCCAAAGGACTGAAGTGGTGGATAATAGATCTAATCGACGAAAAGAAGAAAAACTAGGAAACTAGGATAAAACTAAGATAAAAGTAAATTGTATTGATTTAATTGTTGGGAATACATCAATCGATCGTGACTTATGTTTATATAGGCAGCAAGACATAGCTCTTTAACTCGAATATGTGCAAATCTTTCCTAAACAAACTAGAACTCAAATCCTAATCAGACTCTATCTCTTCGTGAAAAAAATGGATACTCCAGTATCCAAAACTGGACAATCCGATTTTTGCGGCTTCAGATTTTGGCTTGGATTTCTTCCATCTTGGCTCCTTGATACCTTTTAGTCATTTTCCATGCCTCAAAACACCTTGGATCTTTAAATCTTTGAGTTTAGCTCCTTTATTGGTTTTACCCTGAAACTACCAAAACTGGATGGTCTGAAATCAGAAACTGGACAGTCCGGCTTTTCCAGATTTGTCAAATTTAGTCATCAACACATGCCCTCCTGCTTTTTAGTTAAGCTTGCACATTAAAAGGCATTTTAGTCCAAATTTGTCCTGAGGGCGATATACATAGTGTTTCATCGGCCATTTTTTGTGTTAAGGGCGATAAGCTCATTATCGGCCGCTTCTAACTCAAGTGTCTTGCCAAACACTAGGATAGTACCTTTCTAAGTACTTTCCATTAAGTGCCCCTGGCAACGAGGTTCCTTGTACACTCTAAACGAATCTCTCATATGGCCTCACCCATATCATTCATAGTAAATTGATATTGTTCCATGCGAGGTCGTAACCATTCAACATTCTTTAGCGCGCCTATTGGAAAACTACATCTCTGAGCCGAGTTCTGGAAGTTGGCTCCACAGACACAGGCACAAATCCATCCTTAGAGACGCTAAGAAAATCATAGCCGGTAAGATCCCTCCCAGGTAGGCACTGGGTGCTCCCATGCTGCCAATCGGTCATCACGTCAGCTAGAGCAATGTAAACTGACACGTTCATGTGAACTACCTCAATCTCATCGTCGATCCATTGAATCAACAATTAGCACAAAGTAGAGGGAATGCAATGATTGGCGTGAATCCAATCGCGGCCAAGAATAACACTATAGTTACCTTGCACCTCAACGACGAAGAATGTGGTAGAGAGCGACTTGCTCCCTATGGTGAGCTCCATAGAGACGACGCCTTTGGCCTCCATTGGGTTGGCCCCCACGCCATTAAGCATCAAGTTGGTCTTCACAAGCTCGTCGTCTTCCCTCCCAAGCTTCTTGAAGGCGGAGTATGACATTAAGTTGACGGCAGCGCCGCTGTCGACGAGCATCCTGGAGAACGTTCTTCCGTCGATGTCACCCCGAACGTACAATGGCTTCATGTGCTAGCCCGACTCCTCAGGCTTCTCAAACATGACCTCCTTGGGGCTAAGACACATCTGAGCAACCTCCTCCTTGGCACCCCTGAACTCGACCGGCAGCGTGAACACCATTTTGATGTCCATGTCGGTCGGCGGTGGAGACCCGTCTTTGATCAATGGAGACTCAATGTCATCCAGCAGGTCCATGTCATCATCAGGGGCCGTGAGTGCAGGAGCATCGGTCTTCTCCTTCATCCTCCACTCTTGCTTCATTGAGATCACCGACCGGATGGCGTTGAAGTGCTTGTCCCTCTCCTTTTTGGCCTCTTCCTCCCTCAGCTTTTGCGCCCTCAACTGCTAGATCCTCCTCCTCTGCCTGGGCGTGAGTCCTGGAGAACACCAATGAGGTGTTGTTGTTGTTTCGGGCGTGATAGTCTTTGAAGCCCCCTTCTGCACTAGTCCTGGAGAAACCGGATGGTCCGGTTTACCAAACCGGACTGTCCGATTTGGCTGCTGTTGGGAACTGGCTACTGCCTCGACTTTGATCTCTGTCCTTTCACCTTGAGTCTTGTCCAGCTTTGATGCAACCTTCCTTGGACCCTTCTCCACGTCGGGCTTTGCTTCCTCATCGGCCAAAGTACCGCTCCTTGGCCCTGTCTAATCTTGATTGCCCCCAGATTCATTAGCGGAAGATATGGCTTCGGGCACCCACTGCTTGTGCTGCTAATTAGAGGTTATTGTTGCCTTCGGGGAAATTGGATGGTCCGGTTTTCCTGTCCTAGAGCCTTCATGCCCTGTTGGTGGCCAACACTGCCATAACAGTCATCTCCTGTGTAGTAGCCTATATGGCAAAAACCCTCAGCAGGTCTTGACCATCCTGAGTGAAAGTGCATTGGCGACAGAGTCCATGGACCGTACCACCCCACCCAAGGTGGAGAAGGCGGATACATCATTAGCGGAGGCCCCCATGGCCCAGGCATTGGTGGCCTGATCGGGAAGTAAGGCGCCAAATGATGCTCCTATTGACGATGATCCCGACCTTCTGAATTTTGCTGAGGCGGTGTCCTAGACTGGTTGCTGAACGAGCTTCCTGCCACAGAAGTACTGGCCAGATCTACGAAAACTGGATGGTCCGGTTTGGAAAACTGGATGGTCCTGTTTTCATGACCCCAAATGCCGGCCTTGCCATCTCTGTATTTAGCCATGAGGATGTCAAATGTGGCTTTTGGATGAGAATGTGTCTTTTGGATGAGATTGTGGCTTGCTTTTCTCGTTCTTCTTCCATCGGCCAATTTCTAGATTTGATTTTGGGGCTTGATCATCCTCGGTGGCCTCTCTTCTCCTATGACAACCTCTTTGTCCTTGGTCGACTTGGCCTGAGTGCCGAACCAAGACCTTCCCTCCATTGAGCTCGACTGTGTTCATGTTAGTCGGGAATGGACCTTTGTCAAGCTTCATTTGGGGACTCTCCGCAAATCTCGATTGTCCTTCATTTATGGCCGATTGAACCTGTCGACAGAAAATATTGCAATCATTAGTAGCGTGAGAATAGAAATTATGCCGTTTACAATATGCATACTTTTTTAGTTGTTCCGGCGACGGTATAACATGATTACTCAGCACTTTGAATTGATTTTCCTGCAACAACTAATTAAAAATTCTATCACATTTAGTGACATGGAAAGTAAAAGCGAATCTCGTCTTGCTGACTTTTAGAAGCCGACTTTAAGCTAGAGCATACGAATGATTTGGATTTTGAGGCCCAATTCCACTCGACTATGCACATGTCTGCTTTCTCGTCATCCGATGACTCGCTACCATATTCGACCATGTTGATGAGACAATCGTTTCTATGCTTATCACTGCTCCCAGCGACACTCGTAGACTCTTTGGCTCGGCTTTCACAATCTGGAGCCCTTTGTAAGACTTGGCTAATGTCAAAAAAGGCATGACTCTATAGTTGTTCTCTTAAGTGCGGAGACAATCCTGAGTAAGCCAAATCAGCCAAGTCTTTGTCAACAATGTTCAAATTAAAATACCAATTTCTAGTACCTCTAAACCTCCTAATGTAATCGGCGGTAGACTCATTATGCTTTTGTTTAATGGCGGTAAGATGTGACAATCTAAACTCGGTATTGCCAGAATAAAAGTATTCATGAAATTTTTGTTCTAATTGAGCCCAAGTAAATATAGAATTAGGAGCAAGAGAAGTAAACCAAGTAAAAGCAGTGCTAGACAAAGATAAAGGAAACATTCTTAATTTTAACACTTCATTAGCACTAGCCTCACCACATTGCAAAATAAATTGGCCAACATGCTCTAATATGGTTTTACCATCCTCCCCACTAAACTTGGAAAACTCAGAGACTCTATAGTCTCTAGGGTAGAGGAGCTGGCCGTAGTAATCAGGGTACGGTTTTTGATAGACGTGTCATCAGCCTTTAGGTTCTATGCCGAAGGACTCATATAAGATAGTAGTCAATTGGTTGGTTAGGTTATTTGGATCCGCGCTAGGCTCGACCGTGGCTCAAGCGGGTGTCATGTCAATCGGCTATGGCCTGAAGGGAAATCGCGGTGGGGTTTCATAACCAAAGCCACTAGCTTTCAGCTAGCCGTAGGCATTGAAACGTGGCGCGTTTTGGTAGGCGTGGTTGGGTAAGAAACATAATAAACTACTGGGTAACGGGATGGGGTCAGTGTAAGCTGCAGTGGTACACAGGGCTTGGTAATTTCCTTTAGCATGCGTGTATGATCGGTCATTGCCCTCGGGGGTGTAGGGGGGCGAGGTAAAGTTTGGCATAGAAAAACTAGGTGCGGTTTACGTATACCCTTGCCCAAACATCCTGGCCGTAGTTTGCCGTGGCACCCCAAAACTAGGAGCTGAACCCTCGATGGTGGTTCAGCTGTGAAAGTGGTTCACCGACTGGGCTGAGGTGTTGGGCATTGAAGTGTTAACCACAAATGCACCACTTGTGTGTGGATTAGTATGAGTAAAACTAACAACGTAAGTAGAAGAAGAAGGATTAACACTAGAAGTATCAAGTTTTTTCCCATCCCACTATTATATAAACCTACGCAGTAGTTCATCAGTACTCTTTGCTTGCCTCTCTAATGTATAAATGGTCATAGATTGAATATCATTGCGAGAGGGTGATGGTTCAGGTCATACCTTGGGTGTTACCTCAGGCTTGTTGAAGACAATCGATGTAGTATCCTGGAGAACAATCCTTTGCCGCGTCACTTCACAACGCAAGAGGAAGAGCTCTTCAAAATCGACATGGTAAGCTTCGAATACCTTATGACCGTCCTCCATCAAGGTGTCGAAGGTGGGCTTGAGGATGTTGTTCTTGTCGAGGTCAGATCCATTGTTGTCAGAGTTTCCACCCTTCATGAATGGTGTGCTTGAAGTAGTCGATTCCCCAGCAGAGTCACCAAAATGTGTTCGCACACGAATCAAATAAGAGTGGAAAACTCCTGTTTGAAACAGGAAAAACTGAACTATACGGTTTTGTCGATTCCGACGGCAGTCAAGGACGCCTCCGACACTCGACGATAGAGCTTCTCCTCCGACCAAGCAATGTCTAGATAAAGGATAGGCAAGAACCACAGCAACCCAAGGGGTTGAAACTACAGATACTAGATCTAATCAACGAAAAGAAGAAAAACTAGGAAACTAGGGTAAAAACTAAGATAAAAGTAAATTGTATTGATTCGATTGTTGGAAATACATCAATCGGTCGTGACCTATGTTTATATAGGCATCATGACATAGCTCTTTGACTTGGATATTTGCAAATCTTTCCTAAACAAACTAGAGCTCAAACCCTAATCGGACTCTATCTCTTCAGAAAAAATTGGATACTCTGGTATCCAAAACCGGACAGTCTGGTTTTTGCGGCTTCGGATTTTGGTTTGGATTTCTTCCATCTTGGCTCCTTGATACCTTTTAGTCCTTTTCCAAGCCTCAAAACATCTTGGATCTTTAAATCTTTGAGTTTGACTCTTTTCTTGGTTTTACCCTGAAACTGCCAAAATCGGATGGTCCAAAATAGGAAACCGGATAGTCCAGTTTTTCCAGACTTGTCAAATTTGGACATCAACAATAGCAAAAGAGAAATCGCCATGTACCAGAACCTCCAATTTCTTAAGTGGTTTATCTAAAAGATTTGCGATATAACTAGGAAGGCCTTTCAAATACCACACATGAGTCACTGATATCTTCGTCTTTATTTTCAGCTATGCTTGCTCGAGAATTCCGTTTCTTATGGGTCCAAAGATTTTTTTCACAAAACAATCCATCTTTTTCTGGTTTGTCCATTTTATAATGAAAAGTGGAGGGCCTTTGACTTTGCCAGCGGTTTCTCCATTAGGAAGGATTTTGTTAGCCCATCAAACGTCATGATTTAGTATGAGGCGATTATAGTATTTTTACTTGTTGTTCGCACATGAAATGAACAAGAGTTGGAAGCTACTACTCAAAACTGGGAAAATTGGATGGTCCAGTATGGCAAACCAGACAGTCTGGTTTTGTCAGCTCCGGCGGCAGTCAGGGGCACTGTCGGCTCCAGCGAGTGTGTCCTTCTCCAGACCAAATCGCATATGACCAGGGGAGGGACAAGACCGATGACAACTCAAGGAGTTGTAGTGGCAGTGAAGAGATCTAAATGAAGTAGAACGAAAAGAAAAGAAAACTAGGCAAAAATGTACAAAAAATATAAATTCAATTGATTGTGTTGACATTAGATTACAATCAGTCGTGACCTATACTTATATAGCCAGGGACATAGCTCTTTGAGTTGCATACAACCAAATCTTTCCTAAACAAACTAAATCTCAAACTCTTCTCAGACTCTATCTATTCTGGGAAAACTGGATACTCCGGTATCCAAAACTGGAAAGTTCGATTTTTGCGACCTCATCTTCTGGCTTGGATTTCTTCCATCTTGGCTCCTTGATGCTTTTTAGTCCTTTTCCATACCTCAAAACATCTTGGATCTTCAAATCTTTGAGTGTAGCTCATGTCCTATTCCTGTTCTGAAAACTGTCGAAACCAGACAGTCCAAAATAGGAAACCGGATGGTCCGATTTTTTTAGCTTGCCAAATTTGGTCATCAACTCATGCCCCCTGCCTTTTAGTTAAGCTTGCATATTAAAAGGCATTTTAGACCAAATTTGACCTCAGGACGATGTTCACGGTGTTTCATCGGCCATTTTTTGTGCTAAGGGTGATAATACCTTTATCGGCCATTTTCTAACTTAAGCATCTTGCCAAACGCTGGGATAATACTTATTCAAGTACTTCCTGTTAAGTGTACTTGGTAGCGAGGTCCCTTGTATACTCTGAACCATATAAAAATTTTCCAGAATTACTTCCTTGATTCTATACGGTCCTTCCTAATTTGGTGACCACTTCCCGAACTTGTTGCTTCTAGATCCGATATGCAAAATCATCTTTCAAACAAGGTCTCTGACTTGAAATGATTTTTCCTTGACCTTCTTATTGTAGTCTCTAGCTACCCTCAACTTGTCTCTCTCGATTTTGCCTAAAGCCTTTACCCTTTCATCCGACACTTCATCTAGCCTATCTAGCATTAAGTTATGATAATCTACAGGCAGCAACTCATTTTGTCGAACTATTTGTAAAGCATCCAGATTTACCTCAATGAGTAAAACAGCTTCTTGCCCGTAAACTTATTCTTGGAGATGCGATGTGCCCATAATGCTTCTGACAAGACTTCATGCCACCTCTTGGGATTCTTCTCGATCTTCTTCTTGATTAGCTTGATTAGGGTCTTGTTACTAGACTCGGCCTGACCATTGGCCTAAGCGTAGTATGGTGAAGAACTAAGGAGATTAATCTTAAGAGACTCGACAAATTCACGGACTTAATGAGACATGAACGATGAACCTTGATCCGTGATTAATGTTTGTAGTATGCCAAATCTATGAATGCTATGCTCTGAAATGAAGTGGATTATCTCTCTATGTGTCATGTTATTCAATGGGATAGCCTCCGTCCACTTTGTGAAGTAATCCGTGGCGACTAGCACAAATCAATGGTCTTTAGATGAAGCGGGATAAATTTGGCCAACGAAGTATAAAGCCCAATCGTGAAATAGACATGGTTTGATTATAGGATGCAACATAGCTGCAGGAGCCAATTGCATATCTCTGAACTTTTGGCATGATTCACAACC
>VSTD030001408.1:0-13209 GCA_008808055.3 Sporobolus alterniflorus | reverse complement strand
AAGAACAATCTCTATTATATTATTAAAACACAGGTTGAAAGTGTCACGTGTCGGCTCCACGTTAATCAGAGAAAATCAACAAAAAAAGAAAAAATATAGATCCTCTATTTTACGTTAAAAGTTTTGGACGACTTAGATTTAATTTGCTTCGGATCCTTCTAAGGCATAGAGTCAATATAGAATAAACCAGATATGCAAAAATTGATTATATATTTGAGTCGGATACTTCTAAAACACAAAATCAAATATGGAATAAAACAGTTGCGCCATCCTTATAGATCTCAACATCAAAACTGAGTATAAATTGATTTTGGACTCTAAATCTAACTCTTTCTCAAATGGACTAGCCACTGTTGACTGTTGCCATATCACTGCCCTAAGCCAGTAACCAATCTACATTTTCTTAGTCGTGTTTCATATTCCAATTATGTATTCTGCCAATGTGTCTTGCTCCATTCACTTGGGAGTAGTCGATCGTACTGAATTCGTCTCAGTTTTTTTTCTTAGAAGAGGTAAACAGTGACTGTCTGTTCGTTGGAACTTGCTCATGAGTCACGTGCGGCTGTCTCGTGGTGGGATTAACTGCAGATTAGCTCATGGACATATCTTTCAGTTATGTTGCACATACTGCTGGCACCATCTTTCTCAGTTTCTTGAGGATATGAAACTGACTAAGATGTTGGGATGAATGCAGTAAGTTTCTGTGTTGATTGGTGATTAACATCCTTGCAAGTCACATTTTTTTTCGAAGAATGATCCTTGCAAGTCACATTATACAGAGCAAATTGCAAGATAAAATTGCAGTGCATTCCTACGGTCCTTTGTCTCTGCGTGTATTGTTGTTGACTTTTTGGTTGCTTTCTACTAGTGTGTACCGTCAGGCGAGATGGTACGTACTAGCGCACTGATGCGACCAAAGGGACCACCTAACCACGATTTGTGGTAACTATCACATGCAAGAGAGGTAGTGAGCAACCCCCGATTTATTAGCATAATGAAAGTCTGTGGAAGAAGTGAAACAGAAGCTTTCCATATATGCTTACAAATATACAGAAGTCTTCCCACGAGAACTAGAGAGAAATATCTGCGCGCAACAAGCAATCAACCTCACATATAAACTAAAACAAACCAAGCGTCTGAATCGCTTCCAGATCTTGTACCCACATAGCCTGTAGAGGCAACATGATCGACAACACTGGATTTCGAGCTTGGGTAGAGCACGGCGACACCACTTATTAATCAAACCATACTAATAAACACAAGCATTTGATCATGGCATCAGTTGGGCCTCAGGTCCTGGAACAAGCTGTCCCACCTGACCACCACCTCGCCGTCAAGGTCCCTGATCGCGTGCACGGCCGCAGCGCCCCTCCCACCGATGGCCTGACGCGCGGGCGTGGAGGACCCCTTGGGCTCGGACTTGGCCCTCCGCAGCGCCTTGCCGCGGTGGCCGTACTGGGGCTGGCTCGGCACGAGCACCATCGCCGTGGAGGAGTAGGAGTCCTCCTCGCGGTGAGCGAGCGAGCGCACGTACCTGGCCACGCGGTCGAGGAGCCGCCGGGACAGCGGCTTCGGGCGCCCGCCTTGGTTACGGTTGCGGTCGCGCCAGGCGAGCTTGAGGATCTCGAGGCGGTGCTTGGCGACGGAGACGCCCATGCTGTGGAGGAACTCGTGGTCGAAGTAGGCGATGTCGTCGGCCTCCAGCTCGTTGCGCGCCAACACCATCGCGTACTCGTACACCAGTGCCGGGTCCAGCCGCGACGCCGAGAGCCACGCGTGCCAGTCCATGCTTGCTTGCCTCTGCTCTGGGCACTGGGCGAGGGCGGTCGCGAGAAAGGCTGGAGTTTATAGCAAGTCGTGGGGAGTGGTTAAACGGGAGCCCGGACGCGCGGAACAATTGTGCGCTTCCATGTCTCCTCTCTGATGGAAGCGGCGTGTGATTTGGGCCGCCCGCTTCGGCAAGCCAGAGTGTGCAACTGTTCGTGGCACGGCATGGCCATCATTGCTCTGATTCCGTAGTATTCAGAAAGCAGTAGTAGTATTGAAGACGACAGTTAAACGACGAACAGAAACAACACATGCGCACTGATTCCGTTTTGATCGAATGACTCTGAACGTTTCGTCAAAATCACCCTGTAGTCATGCTATCGACGAGCATGTGGAGGCTATTGCTTCACTCTCGATTAGTGAAGATGCTAATTAAGTCATGCTACGTATAAATAAGCTGAAGGCAACCAAGAAACACAAGGTCCCATATATGGATTCGTGGTCTACTGTCCTTTACAAAGTGTAGGCCTTATTTTGACAATGCCTGTGCTAGCAAGATCACGGGTTAGCAAACGTCCGAACTATGAGCACCTACAAATTTTGTTCTTTCCCCACCCACCCATGCCTTCATAGGTCATAGCATTCGCAGATCGAATCAACCAGAGAGCGACTGTGTGTATACTTTTACTTTCAGATGTCAATACCACGCACGGTAGTACAATTCGTTCACACGGACAAAGAGGTTTCATGTATGTCGCCCGCCACTTGTCGATCAGTCGAACCATGCCGCTCTCGATCGCGGTGTCAGCCGCCGCGCCATAAATTACAACCGCTTGCACATGGAGCGCCGCCGCGTATGAACCATCCAGAACACGATGGACATCATCATGGCGCCGGAGATGACGAGGAGGCCGGCGTAGACGTGCCTGCTGTATCGTTCGAGGCCGGGGCAGTTGTCGCTGATGGCGATGAACGTCTCACGCACGAAGGAGCAGTCCTGCAGCAGCATCGAACCGCTTCCACTCCCGCGGTGCGCTGTCGACCTCGCCGGGGGCGCACGCGCGCGGGCTCATGTCCAGGTTGCAGAGCGCCGGCATCGGCGGGCGCGCGCGCGGGGGGCTCATGTCCAGGTTGCAGAGCGCCGGCATCGGCGGGCCCGACTGATTGAAGCCACTACGCCCTTTCCATGGCCATCTGCTTCGAACCAAGGCCAAAGTTATGAATCATTGTACCAACTGGTCATTAAACTGAATAAATTGCGCCTCCGTAACTCCATAAAGAAAAGTGCATCGTCCTGTTGGCAGATTATATATTGCAGGTAATTTATGACGATACAATTTGCTAGGAAATTCAGTAACTACCATGTTTTCAGTCAGTCACCAACAAGAAACAAGTCCTGACTTTCTGTTTCTACTCTGTCTTGCTAATTTGGCTGTTTTGTGCGGTCTTGCTGGCTGGCTCGGTCAGGTTCCTGGTTCTGGAGACCTTGGTGGCTCTTGTCGGATTTTCGTCAGGCTCTTTTGTTTGGGTAGCCTGCTTTTGTTTCTGTTCCTTTTGCTGGCGGGTTTGTTCCCGTGTCTAGGGGCTTGTTAATCTAGGTTGTATTAATCTCTCTTTTTATTAATGAATGGTAGAACCCCTGCCGTTTTTTTTAAAAAAAGAAACAGACGGATTCAGACTCGACAGAAGAATAGGATTGACGTTGAAAACAACACAGCAAGTTATTAATCTATGAGAAACAAAGCCATGAGCATATCACGCACCTGACAGAACACGCCTGCCCTCAAACGAACCCTGCGAACCGGAGGCGCCGGCGAGGAACAGAGCAGGACGACGCCGGCAAACGCGGAGGAGAGCCATGCCGAAGAATGCGAGACGTTTCTCTCTCCCTCCCTGTTCCTGTTTACCCCACGATGATATGATGTAGCGGAATGCCTCTGCTTTTCTCCGTGTTTGCTCCCATCCGGGAGTTCGGTAATGGCGACGGGCGGAGACGGGAGCTCCTGGCCGGGGCCGCCTCCTGTCGCTCGCACCTTCCAACGCCACCACCGGAGCGTCCTCTGATTTATGCACATGGCCTGCCTGCTGAATCGGCCCATGTGACGAGAGGGTCAGGCAATGCATGTGGTCTCGATAGATAATGGACCAGGCCGGGCGCATCTGGTCTCGCTAGATAATGGGCCCGTGCGTCCATGGTCAGGCCGGCCCATGTTTGGTTTGATCTCACACAAGACAGCGGCAAGAAAAGTGAATCTCAGATGCTAGGACATGCAACAAACCTATATATCGGTTCAACCGTCCCCTGGTCTCACCCATTTCTCGCTGCTGCCGAGCCTAATAATATATTGAAGCAGACACTAGTTCGGCTATTGTTTCAGTCTGCGCCGATGGAATAAGAAATGTTTGGACAGGAGGTGGGCTCGCACTGAAAACGTATCCCCCGCCTTGTCCCCGTGATGCCCGCCGCTGCGCCTGCGCTTGCTCGTTTTCTTCCTCGCTTCCGGTCGATCAGAACGGTTGGCCCAAAGGGGCGACCATCATCACCGACCGGCGGCGTCAGGTGGTTGTCAGCAGACAGAAGAACCATACACGCGAATTGAATTAAAAATTCAGGCAACAGAAGAAAACACTAAACAAAGGCCTCTCTCGTTCGCGTCAGGTCAGTCGTCGCAATACATGGTTTCTACTGCTTCCCTCTGCGCGCAACTGCTCCCCCGCGCGCGCTGTAAATACACGTCCCAACGCTCTCGCATCATGCTGCATTTACATGCGCGACCGAGGAGTGAAGACCGGAGCAGCAGGTAAGAACACCAGAAACTTACAGCATCGTTCATGCTCTGTGCCGGCGGGGCGTTCACCAAAACTCTTTCGATGCCTTTAATTTTTCTACTGCGTATGTAGCGTGCGCGCAAGCACCGCACGTTACGATGACTTAACAGCATGCATGTGCATGGGTGATCGTTATTTTCTTTTTCCGGCCCTGATCGTAATGGTCAAACCGGTTCAATTCGGATGCATGGACGGCACGACACGGTACGCGGCGCCTCGCTGTCTTGCTCGGCTTCCGCGTCGCAAGCGCTGCTCCACCACGCCCGGGGCTGCCGCCTCGCAGCCCGGCACGGCGTCGACCACATCTATCGCCGCCTCCGGACCCGCCCAATCGGCCTCGATCGGCAAGTGAAAACACCCTGTGCCACACCAGCAACACACGCACTGTACACCCATTACGCAGGCCGGGAACGTACGGCGTGCACCCGTCCTGCTCGGCAGCTAATTAGCCCACACCACACGGTGGCCTAATTTTCTAATCAAAACCAAGCAGCATACAAAACAGACGCATGTGACAATCTCTCCCTGTCGATCGATCACATCGTCTCACTGAGCTCTTCATCGACTGGAAATTAAAGCGGTCAAAAGCGCGCGGTGTTAATACATTAGAGTACACGGGCAGTGTGCCACGCATGTTACATCTCTGGAGAAGGGGTACGGCACTCGAGATAAAAACGCCAAGTTTTCAAGTATCGTCGTCACAAAAGGTGCAGCGTTTCCTGCAATGCTGCCCGGTATCGGTCACACTACTAGCTAGCTAGCAAGCTAGAGCTGTGTATAATACTACTAAACACGTACTTCTACTATTCTATCCAGGGATCAGCTACCAGGACCCGGGCGTAAGCTAATGAACAAATAACAAAGCTAATAGGCCAGTCGCGAGCACCACCACTAGCTAGGTCGTACTTGCGGTGCGTGCAGCGCAGACTCACAACGAGTCGTCACGGGCACCAGATCTTCTCTTTATTTTTCAGTTGTGGATGGGAGACCTTCTCGTGGCCGGCGAGTAGTCCATCCCGGCGATGTCCGGGTACGTCGTCGTCTGCCGCTGCCGCGGGGTGGCCGCGGCCTCCTGGTAGACGGAGCGGTCACCCGACGCCTCCGCCGCCGCGTCGTGTCGGCCTTGCTGTGACGTCGTCGTGGCGGCATCGGCCTTAGAGTGACCGTTTCCTGCGGAGCCCTGAAAATATCGACGCAGTAGTATGCACGATAAGCGCAAAATGCGTGCATGGCACTGTAAGAATGTTGGCTGAAAGTTACTACTAGTAGTAGCCACGCTGACCTGCATCTGGTGCTTCGCTGCGCCCGGTTCAGCGTGTGTCAGTCGCTTCTTCGCCGTTCCTGCATCGATCAGAGGTTACAACGACCTGTTAGATTGAAAAGTTTCAAAGTGTATTTTTAATTTCTCAATTTGTTACTGTTGACTGCACGAGGTGTCTAAAACGTTACTGTAATGCCTATAGACGACCGCGGGACTGACACGCTGAATTCCCATTTGTTTTTCAAGTTGCAATTAGTCTTGGCATCCGAGCTACTGTTCAGAAGGCAGCGCCGCGGGTCTCGCACGTGAACCAAATGCATGCATCCACAGAAAAGACCGAAATTGCGTGCAGAACTAAAATGTGCTGAAACTAGATTCCACGTACGTAGTACACATAACAACGATGAAGCGCCATGAAGAGATAAGTGGAGAACAACTACTCCTTCCTACCCAGCTAGCTAGGGATTAAAAGGAGGCTAAATAATATGCAGCTACGCTCAAACAGCAGTTCAGTGGTGATTTGGCTCGTGGCCACTTGGCCCATCCATATATAGTAATCCTCATGGAACCTTGGTGCCGCATACGCACTAACCGTCACCTGCTCGCTACCCTGCCCCTGCTTCGCATTCCCAACAACAGCAGAAGGAGTCGTCTGCTTCGTTGTACCTGATGATGCGCAATGTCCATCGGGACTGCAGTGCTTGTTTACCGAGCGAGCAATGGATGCTTCTTCGCCGGACGTCGGAGAGACGACCATCTTCTGCTGAATAGAGAAAGAAACGCACGGCAAGATTTATGAGCAAAACTGCAGCAAATCTTGCCTCATGCTGAAGTAAGGAAGTATCTGGCGATCACACTAACCTTGCTGTTGATTGTTTCCTGGAACTGTCTATCCAACCTGATTCCTGCACAATGAAGAAAAAAGTTGACTCTAATGCTCAGTCTGCTGGAACATGCCCCAAATAAAGAGCCAGTAATGCCGGAGATGAGTATCCAGGCTATGCATGAATGAAACATACCATGTGCTGCTGCAGCCAGAAGAAGTAGGAGAATAGAGGCAAAGCACACAGAAGTTCTCATCTTTGCCTGTGTACGCTTATAGGAACAAATTCAAGAAGTACAATGGTGTGCAGCTAGACGAGAGAGAAGAAGAGCAGAAGAATTGAAGCAAGCGGCAAGAGCTTAAGGACAACTGACCTCAGGCACTTGCACATTTATACACACAGGCAGCAGTGCCCCACAACAGTACTGACATGTTAACAACTCCCAAATATAAGATAGATTATATTTTAAAAAATCAGGAATTCTAGCCTCAAATGAAGCAATTCTTTAATCCAGCTCTGTATCGTCGTGAGATTTGGTTGGGCTATGATCACTTTTTAAGGAAGATGTCCCCAGCACTCTGCTTGTTTAGCTTACCCTGAGCTTGTTTGTCCTGACGCGGCTATAAAGTTATATCACTACTCGAGTTGCAAATTACCTGATATATATAGTAGTAGAACATGTTTTAGTTTTGCGATACAGTAGCAGTGCATGCTTGTATTGCACTCCACCGGTCCAAAATATAAACACTTATGGGTTCGGTCAAAGTCAAAATGTTTTAACTTTGATTATCAATAACAAAACATTAATACTTGACCATGTGTAAGTGGTATCATTAGATTCATCGCGAAATCAACTATTATAACATGTAGTTTTTTATGTTTGAAATGATTTCTTTTTTGCATATATTGTTACTCAAAGTTGAAACTACTTTACCTAGAAATGCTTATTTTAAAACAGAGGTAGTACTACTCAGTTACTGATAACACTGGAACAGGATTGCTCTCTCTCTCATTTGTCTTAAACTCGACTGCAATGTACAAGTTCTTAGTCTTAGCAGGTTTCCTACTTCTGTTTACTGTTCCAAAGTCCAGAGCCTCAGCAAGAGAGGCGGTATGCTCCTCACTGATATGTTTCCATGTCACTGGATTCAAAAGATTAACTGTGTACCAGTCAACTTCTTGAATTTTCGCTTAGGAATTAATGGACCTTTTTTATTAAAGCCCGGGTTGTGTGGTCGAATTTTATGTTTGACATGCATGAAAGTTGTTTATGAAACTGCTGCATGTAGTAAAATATGGTTCTGCACTGATAGCTAGCCAGAGATTGCTGGCTGCTAAAATCAACTGTAACGAACCGTGTCCTTTAATTTCCCTCTTTAACAATGAATGGAACTTACTAGAACTAATCTGCTCCAAAAAAAATAATGAAATCTTGGACATAAGCTAAGGCTCGAACCGGGTTGGTTCAGGGGCAGCGTTCTAACCCAGTTGACCGCGAGAACCTGGTAACTAATCTGCTCAACGCATCGTCCTAAGTTACATGATATTTAGCAGCACCTTCATGTGTGAGCTTCAGCATGTTTTTTTCCCTAGCGGCCGATACCCGTACGTGCACACGACGTGTGGTAAATAAACAAAACAAAAGGCTAGGATGTGGAAGAAGGTACGTACGTGTCCGTTTGAGCAATGCAAAATTAATCCGGTTCCCTAGGCAAATTAAGCTCCCGAGTTCCAATCGAGTCAATGCCGCTCCGACGGCAAACGCGCCATTGTACCACCTGATCTCGTGGCCATCCGTCGAACCGGCACAACGCCATGTCTCTTGGGCAAGGACATGGAAGAAGCATATAGTACCGTACTCCTAGTCTCCTACGTACACTGAGCTTGCAATTCAAAATTGATTAAACCCTACTTCAACAGCACATGGAAGCATTAGAATATAGTGTGCATTATATTAGATCCACCTTAGATCCTGTGTGCGTGGAAAGGTCTCCCACGCAATTCTTTCGAGGTCAAACATACAGTAGTACTAATTCACTGAGAAATGGAGGATATATTGTATAGGACGAGCTGTGTACCGGCCCGTACCGTGCCTACAGCTTCCTTTTTGCCATGAACAAGAACTCTGTCCCCGGCCTACAACAAGATCAATCTCTAAAGAACAAGATCAATCTAAAGAACTTTGTTTAAAACAAGTTGATCTCTAAAGAACAAGATCAATCTCAGCATGGTATATAACACACAGAGATGATCTAGGTGGCAGCATGCCTGACGATGTACTGTAAATAGTGCATGGTAAACTGGTGGCAATTCTTTTTTGGAGGCTAGCTTCTAGCTATGCAGGAGTATAGAGAAGAACGAGGAGCCCAGATAATTGGGGAGGGCCGGGTGGCCAGGTGGGCGTGGGAGTTTGGGCACGTTGGAACTTGCATTGGCCATGGTCATGTATCATAGGCTCATGAAAGCTACTGTGCCATGAGGCGTGTCACTGCTCCAAGTGGGAGAGATCGTCTCGACGGCGCCTTTGACCGGATGCTGTTCAAAGCCCAGCACAGGCACGCACGCCTTTGCGCGCTCACGTACGTGAGACAGATCACCGGCGCCACAGCCCACTGCTGCTGTGGGACGTAGGCCATGCTTTCTTTGATCGAGGTGGCTTGCTGTAGCTACAACACATTCCTTCACACTATTCTACTGACTATCATGTGATAACGAGATGTTACAGACGCTGTGTATAGCATCTAGCTAATTATCCGAAACAGTCCCTGAATATGAATGGATGGTACGTGTTGAACCCAAGATATGCGGGATTACCACATGGAATGTGCTTTCGATCTGTGTCGGCAACCGTACGAGATTCAGAGAATCGAAGGGCGTTGCTCGCTGGTTTGAACCAAAGGGCAGATCAGGTTGATCAGGTAGTCAACAGAGGTGGGATTTGGATGGACCGAAGAGAATGAGTGCTTGCTGCCGACACACCTGATACTTACGTTCGTGGAGAAGAGAAGGGCCGCTGGCCAGGGCCACCTTTCGATGACCTACCTTTAGTAACCGGGACGAGGCCGACATGTTTAGTTAGCTCCCGGCCATGCCGGCCGCACCAACGAATCGTCGTCGTGCACACAAGTAAAAAGCTCGGCTCCTTTCCGTCCAGTCAGGTCAGACGCCGCTTCTTTACACTGTGCCACTTGGCTCAAGGAGCCCAGCTGGCACGTCGTCGTGGATGGCGCGGATCGGAGCGGATCATTCGTCGCCGCTCGCGCTTTTTGATGCGCGCCGGAGGATTGGACGTCATCGTTAGCAGCAGCTCTATGGGGGCAATTTCCCCAGTAATCGCTCACGAAGTGCCAGAACACATGCATCTGGATAATTAGGCATGCATGAAGCATATCGGTAGCATCGTCTTTCTAGACCAAGAGATCGCCCATGCATCGTCGCCTCCATCACGCACGCGGCCGGCGCAGTACACTCACGCAAGTGTACAGAAACACAAGCAAACCGCCGCAGCCATCACGACGAAACCGATGTGATGCAACTACAAAGTCCCTGCACACCTATTATATGACTTATTCTGGCCAAGTGGCCATATGCTCTGGCTGGCGGTTAGCAATCCGTACGGCCGCATGATACGGACCTTTTCGACTGGAACCTCACCCGACTTGCGCCCGGCCGGCAATGCCGCCGCCACTGTTGCTTTGGACCCTGCCAGCTGCCGGGCACCACATTGCCTGTCCGAATATGGGGCGACGGACGGTTATCCTCCACGTGCTCGCACGATGCCCTGTCCAGGAGAGCACAAGACACACGGCCGCCGTGGTCGCGATCCGCAGGGACCTGCGGGGCTCGTGTGTCGCCGACATGTTCCCGGCCGTCGGTACGGCGCCATCACTGCTCTCCTCTCCGTATGGTCCCGGTCACCCGGCCCTGCCCATGAATTGCGACCGCCCGACCTGTGCATTTTTTTTCCACGTACGGGGCGCGCGCGCGCAACAACCAGGGACCATCTCGGTCGTTAACGACGCCATGGATCGGAGACAATGCCGATGGCGCGCGTAGCTGACGGTACGCGCGCCAGCAGACATTAGTAGTGGCGAAGCTAGTGAGGCTACCCTGTTGCACCGGCACATACGTATTTTCTACGCTGTATACCACTGTTCTGTTCTGGTCACTGTAGCAATCCAGACTGACCCATTTTCCACCAGCTGGCAGCCCCTGCTCATGAGCACGCCGTGTTGTTATAGCACGGACGGAATAGGGTACGTACGTGCTCGTGTCCGATCTCTGCCGATCTGGTGAGGCTGTCAATGATGGTTTGGTAGATACGCATGAACCAGCACGGTGAGGGAATGCTTGGACCTACAAATGTACGCATGGCCGATTGCTTGTCCGCCGCAGATTGGGTATTTGGTTACAACATTGTCCCAGCATCTACCAATTTCGTACGTGGGCCACATCATCGATCTAGTGCGCAACAGATCGCAGCGACCCAAAGATTGGCCGATGGACTTTCGCCAACGATCCGTCACCTCGGGGCCGAATCCGGATCGCAATCATCCATCCTGGGATTGCGGGCGTGGGAATTTCGGCCTGCTCCGCCGTACTTGTGTTGCTACCATGGGCCCGGCCCGAGGCTCTTCCGCCGTTCGCTCCGGTTGTCCCGTGCCTCCGTGTGCGAGCGTAGCGGTTTGTTCCCATCTCCTGTTATTTTCTCTTGTGCTAGCGTGATGAGAAGTACTGCACAGTAGTATCTTTTCTGCCGCCGTGCTGGACCATGCCGCTGCCATACGGTCGACGCCTCGTTCCTTCCCCTTGAGCAGTGACGATTCCTGCGATGCAGGGCGAGCATTGGCGCACGGTGCTACTCAGTCACCGCAGGCGCCACTGCCCACTGCAGGGCAGAGCACCATCAGTACACATACATGGCTGTGCCACCTGCATCTGATTTCTTGTGAGGATCTCCGAGACTCAAAGAGAATTCATCCCTGTCTAAGCTGTGACTGCGTGTCAAATCTGTTTGGAATAGCAACAGTTGATAATCAAATCTCAAGTGGCTCCATCTTGCTCATCAGAGAATTGGCAGTTGGGTTTGCATCTCATGCTCAGTTTATCAGCTGTAAAGACCTTGCGTTTCGTCTCAACTTTCTGCTTCCTAATTCTGATCCAAATTCGATAAAGGACCCCAACAAGTGGCCGCCTTGTACACCAGTTTTGCCTAGATAAGCACCTGCAGCATCAGCTGTTCAAAATTTTGAATCAGGCTGAGCATGAACCACAGTTTTCTGTTTTACAAACTCCCTGAGCTGTCAACTTTACCACAACCCTACATACCTTTTATTCGAGTACATAGAAAAACTGAGGTAATCCCCTGCCCCCTAACATATTTTCCAGGGTACAACCATATAATAATTTACAGAGAATCTGATTTGTTCCAACTTAGTTCATTGTAAAAATTCATGAATTAACATTACATCTCTATCAATATAACTGTATAAAATGATCCATATTTGAGAACATGCGCATCATACATCATTATTTCAATCAGCTTCCTATAGTAAAAGGACAACCAATGGGCAGTACAACATAATTGTGTCAACATTCATGTATAGCTCTAAGAAATCAGAGCACACCATTCATTACATTATCACTATCAGAGCCTGTTCCTGGCAACTTAGTCCCCAGCTCTTTCCTTGGCTTTGGTGATAGGCCCTTTGCAAGCATTTCCTCGTCGTATTTCCTCGCCAAATCCACCATCCCCTTTTGCAGCAATGCGTCAATGAGCGCATTGTATGCAAATGCATCTGGGCTGAGTCCCTGCTCTTCCATCGCCTTCCACACAGTGAACACTGGCCGCAGAAATCCCCATCGCCCAAACCTCTTGATCAGCATGACATAAGTATCCATCCTCGGCTTGCAACCCCGCTCAAGCATTTTCTCAAACAGTCCAAGGACCTCCTGTGGACGGCTCAAGTACTGGAAGAAGCAATGGTAAGTGAGCACATCAGGCTTGCATCCAGCCTTGTGCATCTGCTGAACAAACGCGTACCCTTCCTTGAACCTCCCCTCCTTGCAGAACAGCTTGACAATTGTGTTGAAAGTTGCGGTATTCGGCTTGCAACCCACATCAATCATCTGTCTGTACAGACGAACAGCAAAATCGACGCCCTGTGCGAGCCCAACAGCATGGATCGCAGTGTTGTATGCAACAATATCAACCGGAATGCCTTTCTGCTTCATCTCCCTGAAAAGCTTGACGGCCTTCCATGATTTGCCTGACTTGGCAAGGGCGTCCATGTATATCGAGTAGGAATGGAGATCCTTGGCAACGCCGCGGCGGTCCATGTCGAACCAGAGCTGGCGGAGGCGCGCCCAGGCTCGGGTCTTCGCCCACCCGCGGAGGAGGAGGTTGTGGGTCTTCGTGCCCAGTGGGAACGGCGGCGGGTCCTTGCCGAAGCATAGTTGGTCGGCCTCGTCGATGCGGCGGCGGTCGCAGAGCGCGTCGACGAGGAGGTGGAAGGAGGCCTCGTCGCG
>VSTD030001407.1:0-13211 GCA_008808055.3 Sporobolus alterniflorus | reverse complement strand
GAATCGGTTATCTATAACGGTCCCGTATTTCACTTTTTACGGGTTTTGAAAAATTTCACATTTTTTATCGAAATCCAAAGGTGTTAGCTTAGGTTTTAGCAAAAATCGCCAGTTTGGGGCAAAAATTGACTGAAACTCAGTAATTTTTTGTTGTGATCCCTAGATTGTGGATCGGTTATACATAACGGTCCGGTATATGAGTTTTTACAGGTTTTAAAAAGTCAATTTTTCGCTCAAAATACGTAGGTGTTAGCCTACGACTTTACAGAAAATCATCAGTTTGGGGCAAAAACTGACCGAAACTCTATATTTCTTGGTCGTGACCCCCATATGGTCAATCGGTTATACATAATGGTCTCATATATGAGTTTTTAGGAGTTTTGAGACATTTCAATTTTTCGCTCAAAATCCAGATGTGTTGGCCTACGGTTTTACCGAAAATGAACAGTTTCGGGGCAATAACTGACCGAAACTCTGTATTTCTTGGTCGTGATCCCCCATATTTCAGATTGATTATACACAACAATCATGTATATGAGTTTTTATGGGTCTTAAAAAACTCACATTTTGGCTCAAAATTCATAGGTGTTAGCCTACGATTTTACCAAAAATCTCTAATTTACGGCAAAAGCAGACCAAAACTCCGTATTTCTTTATCATGACTCTCATATTACAGATCGGTTATACATAATGGTCCCATATATGAGTTTTTTTTAAAAAAAACTCAAATTTTCGCTCAAAATACATAGGTGTTAGCCTACGAAGTTACCTAAAATGGTCAATTTGGGTAAAAACTGACCGAAACTCCGTATTTCTTGGTCATGACCCCCATATTACAGATCAGTTATACATTACAAACCCAGATATGAGTTTTTATAGGTTTTGAAAAACTCAAATTTTCGCTCAAAATACATAGGTGTTAGCCTACAATTTTCCCGAAAATGGCTAATTTGAGGGCAAAAACTGACCGAAACTCTGTATTTCTTGGTCGTGACTTCCATGTTTTGGATTGATTATACACAACAGTCCCGTATATGAGTTTTTATGAGTCTTAAAAAAACTCAAAATTTGGCTCAAAATCCATAGGTGTTAGCCTACGATTTTACCGAAAATGGTCATTTTGGTGACAAAAACTGACCGAAACTCTGTATTTTTTTGTCGTGGCCCCCATATTTTGGATTGGTTATACACAACGGTCTCGTATATGAGTTTTTATGGGTCCTGAAAAAACTCAAATTTTGGCTCAAAATTCATTGGTATTAATTTTACCGAAAATCTCTAGGTTGGGGCAAAAACTGACCAAAACTCTGTATTTTTTTATCGTGACTTCTATATTGCGGATCGGTTATACATAATGGTCACATATGTGAGTTTTAAAAAAAATCAAATTTTCGCTCAAAATCCAAAGTTGTTAGCCTACGATGTTACCTAAAATGGTCAGTTTAGGGTAAAAACTAAATGAAACTCCGTATTTCTTGATCATGACCTCCATATTGCAGATCAGTTATACATTACAGAGTCGTATATGAGTTTTTATGTGTTTTAAAAAAACTCAATTTTTCGCTCGAAATTTATAGCTGTTAGCCTACGATTTTACCGAAAATGGCCAGTTTGGGACAAAAATTGACTGAAACTCCATATTTCTTGGTCGTGATCCTCATATTACGGATCGATTATACATAACGATCCTATATATGAGTTTTTTTGGGCTTCAAAAAAACTCAAATTTTAGTTTAAAATACATTGGTGTTAGTCTACGATTTTACCGAAAATGGACAGTTTGGGGCAAAAACTGACCGAAACTCCATATTTCTTTGTCATGACCCCCCATATTATGAATCGGTTATACAGAACGGTCTCGTATATGAGTTCTTATAGGATTTGAAAAAAAACTCAAATTTTCGCTCAAAATCCATATGTGCCTTTGGTTTTATCGAAAGCTCCACTTTGCGGCAAAAGCTGACCGAAACTCCATATTTATTGGTCGTGACCTCTGTATTCCGGATCGGTTATACATAATGGTCCCATATACGAGTTTTTACGACATTTAAAAAAATTCAAATTTTGGCTCAAAATTCATACGTGTTATTCTACGATTTTATTGAAATTCACCTATTTACGATAAAAACTTAACGAAACTCCATATTTCTTAGTCGTGACGCCCAAATTTTGAATCAGTTACACATAATGGTTTCGTATATAAGTTTTACAGTTTTCAAAAAAAATCCGCTCAAAATTCAAAAGGGTTACCCTTTTGTTTTACCCAAAAATGTGAGTTTGTGATACAAACTGACAGAATTTTCATATTTCTTGATCGTAAAGCTCAAATTGTAGATCGGTTACACACAATGGTCATGTACATAAGTTTTTATGTGTTTTAAAAAAAATAAATTTTAACTCAAAATCTAAAGAGATCCGTCTTGAGTTTTCTCAAGAAAAAACACTAATTTACGACAAAAACTAATTGAAACTTCATATTTCTTTATCGTAAAACCATACTCCGCATTGGTTACACATAATGGTCTCGTATATGAGTTTTTATATATTTAAAAAAATTAAATTTCAACTCAAAATACAATGGGGTTAGCCTTCATTTTTCTTGAAAAATACTAGTTTACGAAAAAAAATTACCGAAACTTCATATTTCTTAATCGTAAAGCCCAAATTCTGATTATACATAATGGTCTTATGTATATGTTTTTATGGATTTAAAAAACACTAAAATTCAAAGGTATTAGTCCTCGATTTTACAAAAAATATCAATTTACAATAAAAACTATGTATTTTTTACTATTGTCGGAACTGATGACTTCATAAACCTTATTGCATTTGGAAATTATTCCCAAGATAAATGACATGCTAATCAGCCAAAACATTTGGTATAGCCACAGCTTCGACCACCATTGAGAAGTAAGAACAACACGATCTCTTTTGCAGAAATATAAGAGACGATACAACTCCAGTGTAAGATAATTAAACATACAACTTCAAGCAACATGGTGACCTTCGCATAACATGTGTCCACCAGCTTGTCATCAGATGGAATGGAACATCGCTTACTAAGCAGTGACATGACTAGCAGCTTGTCTGAGTGACCAGCTCCAAAATTCTCACAAGAAAGGCACAACTGCATGATACACATCATCCATCAACCACCTGCAGCACAAATCATGCAATAACATCACAAAACGGCCATGTCATATGCAAAACAATAATAAAATATTATTATTATTATTAAAGGGATGATAAAAGAGACAGACCGTCATATTATAGTCAATATGGCTTAAACATCTATAGTGCAATGAGCGTTTTCAAAACCAACAAAAACAGAATAGTTTGGATTCTGCATGATTCACATTGCATTTGCTGTGTGGATACGAGGTACGCATACCCCTGTTGATGCATTTTATTTTCCTCCGTAAACATACAGCCTGAACTACTTGTGTGTGGGCTCCATAATCACAACGAAATAGGGTCACGGGTCGAAGGTGACAAAAAATCCAAGAAAAGTTCCCTCAGCAAATGCAACAGAATATTGTAGATTGGTTAAACTACTTGTAATCCTCTTTCTTAGCTCATATGGACTTCTAGAATCCCAACTCTGCTTCTCTATTTCTTTCTAGTTGGTAAGTCTCTTTCTTCCTCCTTTTGTTGGTACTAAGACCTGATTTATTGTTTTATAAAATCTATTGTGAGGTTAAAACAATATCCAAGAAAAGTAGGCAGTTTTACAGCCATGGATGATGTATGCATGGAGGTTACTCAGAAAATAGAAACAGATGCAAGAAACTACTGCACAATTTTGTTTCTTCTTATTACATCCCTCTCTTATTGTTAAGTGTTGCATCCTTTTCTATTTCTTCCCATAGCATGCCGAATGTTGTCAAATGTTGTGAGCAGATGGATATGGGGGGTCAGCAAGACCACCCTTTTGATGGATTCATGGGGACGTGCTCACTCTTTCCTTTACGGAATTCGGAAGTATCAAACTAAGAACACAAGAGGGGATTTATCCAGGTTCAGGCTGTCCAGAGGCTAAAGACCCTGTCCTGTGGATAGTGTATTCTCGTGGGATTGCACAAGAGATATCGGATTACAGCTCTTGAGTTAGAGCGTGGTTGCAGAGTGTGTTACAACTCCAACCTCCTCTTTCCGGGTACCTCCCTTTTATACTCCAAGGGAGCATACAGTAATGGGCCTAGGTGATCTTAATGAGTGCTAGGCTAGCCCAACTCGGGGAGTCACGAGAGGGGAGTCCCACATGCACTCCTCCAGTAAGGTGTGGTAGGAAATGAAGTCGTGTGTAGCGTGATGATTACTCGGCCAGGGCGAGATTGGGAGATGACAAGACCGGGGCTTACCATCTGTCAAGTCACTTACGCATGCCTTCTGCTTTCTTCCACAGATGCACCGAGAAAGGCGGAGGAGAGGGTGGTTAAATATCTAGTTGGAGTAATGGTCGGGCAACACCAAGGCAAATCCTTCTCACACCCGGTCTGGATCATCGATCTCACTGCTAGTCTGTCGAGGAGAAATGGAAATGTCTACCTCAACGTCTTGTCGCGATGGAGGGGCTCTGTACTGACAATGGTTGTAGCCACCTGTTGAACGGCACGGTCACACACAAGTCTTAAATGCATATCTAACACTTCTTGCTTATCAATGAATTTTGCATGGATCAAGCAGATATTTAGAGGAGGATTCTAGGTGAAGTCTTGTGGTTATGGGCTCAAGTCCTGAAAACAGCCTCTTGCAGAAATGTAGGGAAAAGCTGCGTACATAAGACTCAAAGTGGTCGGACTCTTCCCCGGACCCTGCGCAAGCGGGAGCTACATGCACCGGGCTAACCTATTCTAGATGAAGTCTCCCTAGCCTAGGATATTCTAATCTTTAAAGGGATGAGGATCGACGGGTGTTGATACGCAATTTGTCCAGGTAGTGAAGCTAGGTCGGGTTGTATGGCTCTGGCCTGAAAGGTCTCGAGCATCGAGGTCCATCAGGACAATGGTGGCATCACCCTCTGTCAAGCTCACTGCGCCAAGCACATCGTCGAGCTGGGAGGCAAGGGTGGCTGCAACCCTACCCACACTCCGATGGAGGAGCGGCTAAAGCTGAGCCGCTACAGCGAGTCGGAGGAGGTTGATGCTACGCAGTACCAACGTCTTGTCGGTAGCCTAGCGTTCACTGTCAGGTATGTGAGCCGGTTTATGGAGCAGTCGACGGTGGAGCACCAGCAGGCCATCAAGCGGATTCTGTCGCTGGCACGCTGGACTACGGCTTGCGGTATGAGCGGCGTTCTGGTACATCACACCTCGTCAGCTACTGTGACAGCGACCTCACCGGTGACATCGACACGAGCAAGAGCACGAGTGGTGTCTTGTTCTTCCTCAACAACTGTCATGTTAGCTGGCAGCTCCTCAAGTAGCGGGTGGTGGCACTGTCAAGATATGAAGCTGAGTACATCGCTGCCACTCCACTGCAACTCAAGCACTCCGACTGGCTCGCCTACTGGATGTGTTACTTGGTCGAAAGAACGAGACAATTGAACTCAAGGTGGACAACAAGTCTACCTTGGTATTGCCTAAGAATCTCGTCTTCTACGAGAGAAGCAAGCACATCCGGATCAAGTACCACTGCATCCAAAGCTATCTGAAAGAAGGCAGCGTGAAGGCCAGTCACATCAGCACCGAGCACCAACTCGCTGACATTCTCACGAAGTCACTTGGGCAAGTAAAATTCCATGAGCTGAGAGCTCAAATCGGTTTGGTGCACAACACGTCAAGGATAGCACACAAGACTTAGGGGGAGAACTGACGGATAAGCTTGAGTGCTTGTGTGGGCCCTAGCTATCATAGCTACCTTAGCTATTAAGTTTTAGTTTCCTTGGCAACCAAGTTAAGTTTAGTTTTTCTTCCTTTTATCCTTGACTTGTTTGTCAAGTTTCCTTGGCTATATAAAGAGCAACTACCAGCTGCTAGTAAAAGGTTGTTGCAACCATTTCACCAAGTGCAATTACCTCTTGTAGTTCACCTTCTAACAGGTGGGTATTCAGAGCATGTGTTCGTTGCTGGGAGATGTCTACCTCGTCAAACCGCCGGAGAACCGCTGCTGTAGCAACAGCAGCCGACGCCGAGGCACGTGAGGCTCGCATAACCGCAACAGAGGCAGCGACGCAGCAGGCAGCCAAGACGCTCAAGTGGCGGCGGCTGCGGCTGAGGCTGCAGCAGCAGCCGCAGCCGCAGCTCTGCGTGCTGAGGACGACGACGGTCTGGAGCTCGCACGACGGAACCCTCACAGATATTGTCGTGGTTCACCATAGTCGCAGCCGCGCCATGGCCGTTACCACCACCGTGGCTCGTCGCCGGTTGTCCAGCTCGTCATCAAGGAGTCCGGTGTGAGCACGTCGTGGCCGATGCTCACCAAGACGAACTACAACGACTGGAGTCTGCTCATGAAGGTGAAGTTGCAGGCGCGACAACTCTGGGAGGCCGTTGAGTTCGGCGACATCGAGTTCAGGGACGTCGAGTTCCATGAGGACCGGCTGGCGCTTGACGCCCTCCTCGCCTCCGTCCCGCCGAAGATGGTGTCGTCTCTAGCGGACAAGCTAACCGCCAAGGACGTCTGGGACTCCATCGCTGCCTCACGTGTCGGCATTGACCGCATACGAAAGGCGACGGTGCAGAAGCTGAGCCAGGAGTGGGACCGCCTCGCGTTCCGACCGAGGGCGGACGTCAACGACTTTGCTCTCCGCCTCTCCAGCCTGGTGCAGCAGCTGGTGCGACACGGCGGCAGTGACATCAACGAGCAAAAGGCGGTGGAGAAGTACCTTCGCGTCGTCCCCTAGAAGTACACTTAGATCGCATTATCAATGGAGACTCCCCTAGACCTCTCAACCTTGTCCATCGAGGAGGTGACCTATAGGCTCAAGGCAGTGGATGACCGCGATGAAGCGCCACCTACCAACTCTGTCACCAGCGATGGCAAACTTCTCTTCACTGAGGAGCAGTGGCTCGCTCGCCAGAAGGGGAAGAAGCAGAAAGGCTCATCTTCATCCAAGGATCGTCGTCAACAACCGTGCAGGCAGGACAAGTCTAGCGACGGCCGGGGCGATGGCAGAGCCGGCGGTGGAAAAGCAGGAGCTGGTGGCGATGAGGAATGCAAGGCGACCCACGACGAGGTCTGCAACAACTGAGGTCGTCACGGCCACTGGGCCAGGGACTGCAGACAGCCCAAGTATGGGGGAGCGACCCACATGGCTCAAGTGGGCATACTTCGAGAATCAGTAGACAACGGTGAGGACGACAGACTTGTCGTGAACTCGAGGGAAGCCTTTCACGCAGTCCATGGCCACGTCAGCCCAAATAGAGGATGGCAGGTCCAGGGGCTGCAGCAATCCAACTGGTAGCAACTGCTCTGTCTTGTTCCGCTGACATACGGCGCACAACTTGACGAAGTCCAACACCAGCACGTGCACCCGGTAGATGGAAGTCGACCCGAAGTCGTTGTAGTGTCTTCTCAGCGCCCTCGTAGCCGACTCCATGCGCGCTTTCCAAGATGTGTTGTATGCTTGGGGAAGATGTCGGTACATAAATTTTGTCGCGCGTCACGACCAGGCCATCCACCACCTTCCATTACTCGCCGCGGTCGCCCGCTAGCACCTCGTCGCGTAGAGCACACAACTCAGTGTTCGTGGCGAGCTCGGCACATAGTTCATCGAATAGGTCGAATGTAGGCCATGATAGCGCCATGAGTTCACCTGTGGCCTCTGTGTCACGACACGAGAGTGCGTCCACGATGATGTTCACCTTGCCCGGCTTGTATTCCACCTTGAAGTCGAATCTGAGGAGCTTGCTTGCCCATTGGTGCTGCGGAATCGTCGAGAGGCGCTGGTCCAACAAATATTTCAAGCTGAAATGATCAATACGCACCGTGAATTCACGCCCCCAAAGATAGGGTCGCCAATCGCGCACGGCTTGCACAAGCCCAATAAGCTCACGCTCGTACGCGGCCAGCTTGGCGTACCACGGCGTGATCTTGCAGCTGAAGAAAGCCACCGGTCCATCGCCTTGGTGAAGCATGGTGCCGAATCCCGCACTGAACGCGTCGCACTCCACAATGAACGCACGATTGAATGCCGGCAACTACAGCACCAGCGCACGCGTCAATGCGAGCTGCAGCGCACGGAACACGCCCTCCACCTCTGTCATCCACTTGAAGCCTTCTTTGCGCAGCAGCCGAGAGCGTGGCTCCACAATTGCGTCGTAGTCCCGTATAAAATGTCAATAGTACCCGGTGAGGCCGAGGAACGCTCGCACCACGCGAACTGTGCGCGGCACGAGCCAGTCGACCACTGCCTGAACCTTGTGCTAGTCCATCGCGACGCCCTTCTCCAAAATCACGTGGCCAAGGTAGGCCATTGACCGTTTGCCGAACTTGGACCTCTTGACGAAAAGCTTGTGCTCCTGTAGTGTCGTGAGGACAAAATGGACATGCCGAAGATGATCCGACCGACCATGAAGAGTTGTAGATTAGTATGTCGTCGAAGAAGACCAATACGAACCAACGTAGGAACGGACGCAAGACAGAGTTCATCAGGACTTGAAACGTAGCTAGCACATTTGTCAAACCGAAGGGCATGACCAAAAACTCGAACGGGCCCTCGTGCGTGCAGAACACGGTCTTGGCGACGTCGTCAGAGTGCATCAATAACTGGTGATATCCTGAACGGAGGACCAATTTGGTGAAGGGCGCACCGTGAAGCTCGTCCAGCAGCTCCTCCACAACGGGGATCAAGAACTTGTCTTTGATCGTTGCCGGGTTGAGAGCCCTGTAGTCAACGCATAATCTCTAGGACTCATCGCTTTTCTTGACCAGCAACACCGGTGTGAAGAAGGACGAAGTGCTTGGCCTAATGACGTCCGTCTAGAGCATTGCCACGCATTGCCTTTCAAGCTCTTGCTTCTGTATGTACACATACCAATATGGTCGCACGGCCACCGGCGGAGTGCCCAACAGGAACCAAATCTCGTGGTAGCAGTCCCGTTGTGGTGGTAGACCAGCAGGTTCGGTGAACAGGTTGGAGAAGGTGCTCAACAAGTCCTCCAGGAGATCGGGCTGTCAGCACATGGATGGAGATCGTGGGGTCAGCACCATCGTTGTCCCCTGGTGACTCGTCGTCATGTATGAGCTCGATGATGAACAATTGCTTGCACACCAACTTATGCCCATTTATGAACAGCTCGTCGCAGTGGAAGCAACACCCATCCTTGCGCCGCTCAGTGATCTCGGCCGTCGTTAGACGCTTGACAAAGGGCGGTGTCTTGGCAGTGGTTGCTGCTTGTGCCCTGGTCGTGTTGGACACGGACTGTGTGCCCTGCTGCTGCATCGATCTGGCACCCATGCGACCCGAGCCCCGCGTCGACGCCTGTGGCCCGGCATCACGCAACGCCAACCGTTGCTCATAAGTGCGCGCGAAGATAACAGCGGCGGCCATCATCGCGGGCTGCTACAGCACGGCGTCAAGCCGAAGAGGATCGTCAAGGCCGGTGATGAAGAGTTGTACTTGCTGTGGCTCGATGATCAATGGGTCACGGCATGACAGCGTCATGAACCATTTGGCGAATTCGTTGACCGTCCCGGTGCGACGTAGTGTGGTGAGGCCTCCCAGTGGTGTGTCGGTCAATGGCAGCCCGAAGCGCGCGTTTACCAATTGCATGAACTGTTGTCCGGCCGACCGCCATTGAGCTCCAAGCGGTGGAACCAGAGCTGGGCATCGTCGAGGAGGTAGCAGGTGGCCAATGCGATGCGTTGTGGCTCCAGTGTGCACCGAACATGGAAATAGTTTTCACATTTGTTCAGCCAGGGAAGAGGATTGTTGGTGTCGTTGAACTTCGAAAACTCCAACTTGTGCGTCGTGGGCACAATGTCGTTGGCGGCCCCGTCATCGTCGTCTCCGTGTCGGCGGCAACCGCCGTGTTGTTGTCGGTCATGAGGCAGATCGCGTGGCGCCGCGGCCCATGTTAGCGGTGAGTTGCAGTTGCACAAGGTCGATGCGCTCAACAGCCGACAATAGTGTGTCCTGCTGGGCACCCAGGTCGTCGATGGACTCCTCCAGCGTGGTCACCTTGGCTTCAATCATGTCGACGTGGTGTAACTTGCCTTCCATGGACCTCAGGCGGTCATCCATGGCCACGAGCTATTTGGAGATGGCGGCAAATATTTCTGGTCGTCTGGTCATTACAAGAGGGCGACCAGGCGATTAGTCGTGATTAGTCGTCGCCTAGGACGATTAATCGACAACTGATTACTGAACTGAATAAACATTAAGCAAATGTTCAGCTAACTAGGTCTGGTATTCTGGTCGTCCCCAACTCTAGTCGCTCGACTAATCATGATTAGTCAATGACTAATCGGACACCAGGATGATAAACCCTACTAATCACGTCGAAGGTGCAGGTCGAGGACCCAGAACCGACCAGGCCGATGATCGAACTTGAAATTAGAGGATGGCGGTGAACCAATTGTCAGCCTTGCCCCCCTAACGCTGGCCGGTGATCGAACTCATGGCAGAAGCGAAAACCCGGGCCTCGTGATACCAATATGTCACCGGTTAGGGAGGTACTCACGAATCTCATGAACTGTTGAATGTATTAACCAACGAACAAACGTCTGAACCACGGCGGCGCGACGACGATTCACACCGAAGCGGCAGATGAACAAACCGATATAGAGGCTAAAGCCTAACACAATTCAATGATGCCAATGCCTAACTGGGCGTCGTTGTTTATAGAGTTCAGGGCGTCCATATATGGAATGAGATGCAACTGAATCCTAAGTCCTAATTGATTATGGAAACAAATCGCTAACAAATCAGGAAACTAATCCTGCGATGCGGCGGCAGCGGCTTCTGTTGGCGCTGGGTGACATGATCTCCTGCAGTGGTACTGGATACCGCACATGACAAGGTCGGCCCTACATCTATATAAGCAGCAGCTCACAGGAGTCATAGGCATCCAGTATTTTAGAACAGGCATAGCCTCTCTTGTCTCCCCTGCCTTGACAGTGCAATGTCGGGCACGGCTCCGCCGCGTTGGCATGGTCCAGGGCCTCGATCTTTTATAAGTTCTAGTTCCAATTCAGCAATATTACCCCCACCAATCCAGCCCCTATGCCCGACACGTGATAATAAGTCCATTAATAACTCCAATGCAGCTTTTCCATCATTTTTTCATGCCTAGCCCTACTTAATAGCATCTAATCGATGCAATAAAATTCATGGTCCATATTATCGTAGCTCAATTTTCTTAATTACTATGCACAAATCCAAATGGACTTTATTTGGGAGAAGAGGGAGTAGATGATATTGCTGGAGTGATAGACCAGAATATTGTGATGTGCATAGTTTTTAAGGAGACGTAAGGCGCCCGACCCCCTTTTTATCTTTTAAGCGGTAAAGCATAAGGCGAGGCGACGCCTTAATTATATAGTAATATAAGAAAATCTGACCAAATAATATTAATATATCACTAAAAATACATAATCAGCCTAGCATTAAATCTAAGGCCCAGTAGGCCCATTTCAGCTGGCCCAACAAGCTTGTAACCACCCTAAACCCTAGTACAAATAGAGATAGAAGAGAGAGAAGGGGAGTTCCCCAACTAAGCCAGCCGCTGCCTCCCCTGCTCGCACCGCCACTTCCACTGCTCGCGCCGCCGCTTCCTCTGCTCGCACCACCACTTCCACTGTTGCCTCCTCTACTCACGTCACCACCTTCTAGGTCCAGCCGCCGATGCCTCCTCTTGCTGCCGTCGGAGCCCTGTTCCAGCCGCCGCCGCTGCCCAGTTGCAGCAACTACCGTCGCCCAGTTTCAGCAGCCACCGTCGCCCAGTTTCAGCAGCCCAGTTTCAGTAGCGCCCAGTTCCAGCAGCCGCCGTCCCTCAAAGTGTCGCCCTGACGGCGTCGCGGCAACACCCCAGGACGCTCCAACGACGCCCTTGACGCCTCTACGACGCCTTAGGCCAATTTTTAAGGCGGCTGAGACGCCTCGCCACTCCGACACGCCTTAGCACCTAAGCGACGCTTAGGCGTCGCCTTAAGGACGCCTTAAAAACTATGGTGATGCGAGGACAGTGTTCAGCTCTGGGGAAAGGTTAAATGCATTTGCAGCTTCTGAGGTGTACATTATTACGAGGTGGTTAAAAACAGTAAAAGACCGTACTGTGTCCCGTACTCGGGTCCAACATCTGTTTTTACGGTTAAACTGTGTAACTTGAAAAGAAGCAGGTCAGTTTACCTTTATTTGTGAAGAATACTCTTCTTGTGCACATCTGTTTTTACGGTTAAACTGTGTAACTTGAAAAGAAGCAGGTCAGTTTACCTTTATTTGTGAAGAATACTCTTCTTGTGCACTTTAGGCTTCCGCTGAATATGGCTCTGAAAATATATAAAATATAAGAATATTTGGGGGGGGGATGCAAGGATTTTCTGAAGAAGGAAACAGGAAGAGACCTTTTGTCGTTCTAAAGCCTCAACATCGGTCCTCTCCTTCCAGTTGCTCTTACGTAATTTGATAGGCCGGTTGCCAACATATTTTCCTGAAGGACAAGGGTAAGAGTCAATCAAAGCATGCTTATAAGTAGCAGCAAGTCTATCCATAGAAAACACTAGGGGTGCAAACCATTCATTTCTTTGATTGCTGCAGCCAGGTCTGTAGGATTTGAAAAGCTCACAAATCCATAACCTTTGGATTTGCCGGTTCTCTTATCTCTAACAACCTAGAAAGTGTACGAAGACAAATCATGGTCGCAAAATTTAGGCAGTACTATTTGCTAAGGAATTATGACTTGATGATCTGAAAATAAGAACTAGGTCTCCAAGGAACTATGACTTGTCAGGAATTTTTATTCTGATGCTGTGAAAATTTTATAGTTACCCTTGCCATGTTGAAGGAGGGAAATCGCGAGAATGCTTTGGAGAGAACATCATCGTTAACTTCGTTGCCCAAATCTCCACAAAATAGTCGATAGTCGTCTGTGAATATTAAATAAAACATTGTTGAGACTCAAGGTGAGGGAGGCATACATACATAGTTACATAAGTAAACAAATAAAACAAGGGTAAATAAGGGCCTGAAATAAAGAAAGAAATTCATAAGTACTTTCGGGCCAGTCGGTGAGGGTCGGGTCCTCCCAGGTTTGTCCGGCAGCGCGGCG